>JAREIS010000422.1:0-70000 GCA_030060385.1 Muscicapa striata striata | reverse complement strand
AAAGTTAAACCAAAGAAACTATGAAGAAAAGTCTGCAAAGAGAGATTTAAACAAGGAACACCTTGAATATAGTCACTGTCTTGGAAAGGGAAAATAATCATCTAATGCTTTTTATGGGTTACATTACTGAGTGTGAGAAAAGGAGGAGAGGAATCAAGAAGTGCTGATGTGACCAGAGGATCTCAGTTGGGCAGAGCAAGGGATTTATGTATGGTCAATTCATTCAAAAATTGTTTTGACAGATGGAAGGAAAAAGAAGAGAATGAGAGGGAGGGGAAAAAGTAAGTAAGCCTTGAGCTTTTGAAAGAAAAATTGTGAAAGATAGATCCTGTATGATGAAATAATGTTGCAATGTAACATGTAAATAATGTTGGACATTGCTTCTTAGTGCTTTTTCTGAAATATGGTGGATAAGTGTTACCTCTGAGCAAGTGGGAAGAAACCTGGCCTAACAAAAAAAGATAATTACTAAAAATAGCAGTGCATCATAGAAGTGCACCATAGCAGCTGGAGTAGCAGTACATGGGAGCAGATGGGGAAAAGGCCCTCTTCAGGCAGATGGATGAGGAGGCACACTTTTTATATTTGCTATTACAAATGACTGAGTATGGTCAATTACAGCTTTTCTGTTGATGTCTGCCAAGGTGAATTCTCCAATGAGATCATTAATTTTGCTTTGTAAGCACAACTGGTAATTGACTTGAATGATGGGTAAAGACAATTATGGTTCTTATTCTTCTCCCCCACCTCCTCTGAGACACTCATCTTTTCAGCTGTGGTGTAGCCTTACAAACAATTGAGGCAGGAATTATCATTCTTGAGTGATCAGGAATATTCTGAAGAACAGCAGAAATTTTGTAATCACAGACATACTCTTCGTGACAAATCCAGCAGGAAATGGATGGCCCTTCACTTCTTAGTGTCTCTCGTGGTGTGATGTGATTCTGTTCCCCTACAATGTGGCAGCTGCTTGGTTGAGTCACAGGTGTCTGTTGTTTTACCTCATCAAAGGGAGAATCCTGCATCAGAGAATGGCTTAAACCCACTGGAAATATGGGGTTGGAAGAGACTGCTGGTTAATGATTAAAAAGTAGCACCAGTTGTTGCTTCTGAAAGTAATCAAGAGGAAAAGTATTCACCATATGACAAATGCATTGCCACTAGAGAGAAACATGGCAAGGTCCGCAGTAAAATCTTGGCTGTGTCTGCCTTCCAGAGATGTAACAATCCCTTAACTTTTGCATAAGACACACTTGCTACTTCAGTAGTTAAATGTACATAAAATTGTGACTAATATTCTTCTCTCTTGTTTCTGCCTGTTAATTTAGCTGCTTGATGTCTTGATGCCATTGGTCACAGAGGAAAAAAAAATAGGTTCTTAATAGTGGTTTTAGTTATGCATTAGAAAATACCTCTTTCCTCAGTCATCAAATTTTAACATTCACCTATACTCTAATCTAATAATTTACCAAGAAAGGGACTCTGAGTTTGCATATGGTGCTGCTTTGCTCTGTCCACAGGAGAACTTACTGCAATTAGAGATCATTCTACAGAGAAACATTTAGTCATGTGGTGTTAACCCATTTACCCATGACTAACTCATTAAAATCAGCTTTCTAGTGTTAAATTTCCCTTCCATCTTTAAAATATATGTATAATCTTACTGTGTTCCACATCTTTCTTAATCTTGCCACTGGGTGCACTAGAATCACATGGTTTAGGCACAATTAGAGGGTCACTCAGAGAGGACGAACATCAATCAGATTCACAAATTTGTAGAGACTCCTTTTTTAATATAGGTATAGAAGTGGATAAATAATCCTCACAATCCGTAGATTTTTTTCATTAGTCTGTGCAGTTAGAGGCAGGCACAAGCAAAATTCTGCTGCTGATACATCTCTAGTTATTACTAGGTTTGCAATTCAATTACCCAAAGAGCCTCAAGTACCATTGATTATTCATGGGATTCTTGGGTTGGGCTGGCTACAAAACTACTCATTAATCCCTTGAGTGCCCCTGGGCAGTCAGTATGCATCTAGCATAGCAAATCTGCCACAGCTGTAGAATATAACAGGCTTTGGATGGTGAAGTGGTTGGAGTGAGGGCAGGGCTCTAGCCAGGTCACAGACACCAATGGCTGGCACTCTCCAGCACAACAATATTGCTCAAAACCACGTAGCTGTGAGCCTTCTGAAAACAAAGTACCTGAACAGCTGCTTGAGCCAAAACCAAGTGGCTCAGTAGACAGCCACACATAACTGTGTCACTTATTAAGGAAATGGAGGAAAACACCCTTCTCTCTTATAGTTTGCTTTTGCTGTGTTGAAGAAGTTGTTTGTTCCATCAAACATACAGCTGTAAGACAAGAGCTGCCAGTTTGCCACAGTGACAAGATTTGAGCTGTTTGAGGTTCTTATTCTCACTCAGCCTTCCTGGAGACCAGCAAAATGCCTGTTTCTTTTGCAGGTGCTTCATGAAATGTTAGGAATTACCAAGATGATGCCTTACTAGCAATAGCCTTAGGTTCATTTTTTGAAGTAATTGAGTAACAGTGAGGATAAAAGAAGCATGATTTTCTTGTGCTGCTGAAGTACCTAGACTGACAAAGCTCAGAATCTTCATATTCATATTTTACACATTTTATTGCCACAATTAACTATGCTCGTTGCTGTTTTTGAGGAGGTTATGAAGTTAATTCATCCACAGTTTGAAGGTAGTTCGCTTTTAAATTATTCTTATATTTCCTAGCACTCATAAACCTATGTGTCAGACCAGTACAAAGTCTGTGATTGCAGTGAATTAATGTCCAAATAAAACTAATCACAACACACAACAAATTAACCACAACAGTCAGTGAAAAGACTGCATTGATAATTTATTGCTTCCAAATTCAATCACACTGCAGCTGGTTAGCATGAAAATAAAAATCTCTGTTTCTTGCTCTTGTCTCCTGGTTCTGTTTTATCAAATGTGCATCCAACAGAAGATGGCTTCTTTTATGGCTTCAACATACTTTACATACTTCTACATATATTGCATTTTCCTGTGTGACAAGCTAGGCTTTTACATTATTTATTATGTAAATGACAAAGCCCTTGCAGACCACTGCAGTCCAGGCTGTGCAGTCTGTATAGGTTTCTACAGAAAAATGCTGAAGATATACCAGCTGACCAGTATACCAATACTGAATTGAGTTGGTAGAAATGTCTAGAAAAGCTTGCACAACTCTAATTTTACTATGTTTTACTCAAGGCAATGCTTTCTGTGCATTGCTTCTGAGTGGTTGCATTCACTTGAACCTTTTTGCCAAGTCAGGCAGATATTAAAAAAAACCAAACCAAACCAAACCAAATCAAACCAAACCAACAAAAAAACCCCAAAAACAAAACAAAACAAACAAACAAACCAACCAACCAACCAAACAAACAAACCAACCAACCAACCAACCAAACAAACAAACAAACAAACAAAAAAACCCCCAAAACCAACCAAAGAAAACACCCTAGTGATGTACTCTGGATTTTTCCCCGGGCCTATCTATTTGCAGGTATGTTTTTGTGTGCACACATATATTTGTGTCCATCTACATGCATCAGTGTGTTTCCATGCTATATATCTAAATTTATAGTGGGGAGAAAGAGATTAAAAAAGAGGGAGAAGGATATGAAGTTGTGGCATTACGGAACTTTTTGTAATTAATACCTTATTGTCATATGTCAATGCTTGTACTTTTCCCTAGGTGGAATGCCACTGTGGTCTAAGCCCAGCTGGAGATGAAATACCATGAAACTGCTTTCTCAGCCCTCCTTTTCTCCCCTAAATCCCAGTGGAATGGAGAGGAGAATAAAAACAGCACTTGTAGGTTGAGATACAAACTATTGAGTAATTAAAATCAAAGTAAAATACAATAATAACAGTAAAGGATAATACTAATGATAATAAAAAGGAAAAGGAAAAGGAAAAGAGCCCCAAATAAACGATGCACAAAACAGTTGCTCAGCACCCACTGACTGATGCCAGACCCCACTTCACAAACTCAGATCAAGTTTCCCCTTCTGGGTAACTGCCCCCAGTTTACATATTGGGCATGACATTCTGTGGTTAGGAATATGCCTTCAGTCAGTTCAGGTCATCTCTCCCAGTTTCTTTTGCATTTTTCTTCACTGGCAGAGCATGAGACAAGAAAAGAAAATTATTTGACTCAGGATAAACACAACATAGCAAAAAACCAAAACATCAGTGAGCTATGAACATTATTCTCATTCTGAATTCAAAACACAACATTGTAACAATGACTGAAGAGAAATTAAGTGCATCCCAGTCAAAATCAGGACAGATGCTAAAACTGGGACTAAAATATGCTTAATATATTGATCTCATGGTATCAGTGTTGCATCCAGTTATAAATTGAAGCTGTTAGTCAATCTCTTTCAGATCTATATGTAGATCATTATGATAGGAAATATTTTTTAAATGACTTTGTGTCTTAAATGAAATATGTGACAATTTCTCCTTATTTCATGTGGCCCCTGGTGCACATGTTGTCAAAAGATCTTCAGAACCAATGGTAAAGTTGAAACCAGAAACAAAGTAATTGTGAACACAGAGAGAAAGACAACTCAAAAGAGCAAACCTCTTTCATTCTTGCTTGGTTTTTCTTACAGAGGTTCCCCTGAGTCTTGGAAAAAGTAATTCCTGAACTGGGAAGACTGACCTGCTGCTTTCATGAAGGGGCAATAGTGTTTTGACATGAAGTAATTTAGGGGCTTGTCAGAAAAATGCAACCTGTGTAACACATGGAGAGAAAATCATGTATACTTCATGGTAAAGAAAGGCATAGGTGTGACTAGAGAACTGTATTGGGTGCAGAAAATACTAAGGACATTACATTTCTGGTGAGGCTGCAAAGGTACATTTAAAGCTCAGCAGTATTCTTATGAGTACTTCGGTACTTGGGAAATGCCTTACAAACAAACTTAAAAATACTTAAGTACTATAATAAGGCAGGAAAAAAACCCCAACAAAACAAAGGAAGCATATCTTTGCAACTGGGGTAGAAATCTTCTGTTTACTAAGAACTCCATTCTTACTTATCCAGTTGCTAGTGTCCAATGGACCTATTCAGGTGTTTAATATTATGCCTGTGTCTAACTGCCTTGTCTCAGCAGAGCCAAAATGTTGACTGCAGAATGAAGATGTAGGATAGCCTCCCTGGGTACTTATGACCTTTAGAGGACACTTGTGCAATGAAAGCAACATTTGTTTCTCCTGGAAGAGTAAAATCCAGGTATTCAAACAAAAAGATAAGTGCAAATGCAAAGTTAAAAAATAAAACCTCCCTAGACATTCAAAAGAATATGATATAGTTAATGTATTTCAAGCTTTGATTTCTAAAGGTCTAATAAAGGTTGCATTAATAAGGCCAAGATCTATCAATTATGTAAATACAACTGGATGGTGAAATAGGTCTAGTGCATAAGAAGTTGTATTAGTGATATTAATTTCTGATTTACAGTTATTTGTTAAGAAATTATGACTTTGTAAAGAAGTTATAAAGAACTTTTATAGCTATTGGAATGTTGTGAAAGAGCAGGTGGGTGCTGCTGAGACTGAAAAGTAACACTGTCTTATAAATGTCTTTGTTGGGAAAGCTTCAAAATCCCAAGCAAAAATAGCCTCTTGCAATCCAATACAGAGGGGATTTATAATTTATGAAGTGGTTTAAGGCAAGTTGAAGTACATCTAGAGATAAAAGAGATTTTGCTTCTTCATGCTTAACTTACTATGGGGCCATCTTAGCTCCTCTACCACACAGGTATGATTTTATTAGTCTACATCTGGCTAAACATTTCTTATATGGGCCAATAAACAACGAATATGTGTTAGAGATTTCTTAAAAAAAAAAAAAAATTAAAAAAATTGAGGATTTGAAAGCACATCACAAGAGAAATAATCTTCAATGTTGACATTAATGTTGCCAGAACCATCAGAACCTAGCAGGTCAGTCAACCAGACAAAATGGCTGAATAAACCAGTGTTTCAATTCTTTCATGTCCTGAGCACCGTATTTCCATTCCAAGTTCTATTCCGAGGAATTTGAACATCTCCAGTCAGCAGGCTCACTGGACTGGTATTTCAACTGTCTACTCCAATTTTTACCTGTCAATTACCAGTATGTAATGTGACAATCTACGTGTTAATGCTTTGAAATATGGTTAGAAGTTTGGTTTTGGAAGTATTTATCATCTTCTGGCATAGCTTTTTGTTCAGATTTGTGGTGTTTTTGTTTGTTTATTTGTTTTTAGTTTAGAAGAGCTGACTTTCAGTAATTGTTGGACTTTATTCTCTTACAAGGAACTTAAATTTTAAAATCTCAGAAAAGCTGTGGTCAAGTGCAGTGTTTTATGTGATATTTCTGTAATTGAATGTGGAAAATCTAGTAGTGTGTTTAAAATAATCTGTATGATTAAATACTAAAAAATGGCCTAGTAGATTTAGCTGACTGTATGACATGTACTATAAACAGTAATTTTAAAGGGAGTTTAGGGGAATAGAAGCATGTCTTTCAGCTGTTGTGATTAATGGGGAGGATGGCTCTGCTGCTGAAAAGCTTGTTTTATGTTTTAGCTCTGCTCTTCCATCTTGATGATTTTTTTGCCTCAGGGTACCTTCAAAATAATTTTAAGTGAGCTCACTGGTCTCACTGTCAAGTCACTGCCATAGGCTAGACTGGAAATAAAATATAATCTTTTCATTCTTACATTTTACCCCCTTTCAAGTGCTTAGAAAAGCAGCTCTTGCTTGCTGTTAAAACTTGACTCATCACATCATTGTGCAGCTTGTGGATGTTTAATAATGTTTATCAGATCTGTGAATGTGTAAGAAAGGATACTATGCACATGGCATACAGTTATGTCTTTCAGCCTCTGTGCAGGTTGCTGTCTTCATTAAGAGTCAAGGTGGAGAAGGGTTCCACTCCTAATTCCATGGTTTGCATCCAACCCTTGAAAAGAAATAAAAAACTGACATCATATGTTTGGGAGTGAAACTGTGAATGCTGGGCAACCTCTTCCTGTCTTCTTATCTGGAAGCACACATCTCAAAAGGCAAAATCCCTATCACTCACTCCAGCAAAATTGTATTGTCTTTAAAATAATGTAAGAACATCTAAAGCAAAGAAACTGATTTTTCCTGCGTTACTGTCTACCAAAATGTGGTTTAGAGAACCTTCCTTTGACTTGATATATATAAGAATAAAGAACATTAATAGTGCTCAGGACCAATTTTTTAAACATCATTCATACAATATAAACAGTACAATTGCAATCCCCCCCTTGGTGTGTTGTATTTTGCAGCATTATCTTGTATTTGTACCAAGGTCAGCAGCTTTGCTTAAACTGCAATGTCAGACCTTTTCCCTGGAAATAAAATATTGATATTTTATTCTTCCTTTTTTCACTTTTTTGCCTTAAAAAAAAAACAAAAAAACTCTCAAACAATTAGAGAACACAGGAAAAAAAACCCCACCATTTTGAATAGCTGCAAATCCAGAAAATGAACATAGAGTTGCTGTCAAATAGCTGCAGCAACAAAGGGAACTTTCCTTCAGGGTGATTTATGGGGCAAGAGATACTGAGTTGTGTTAAAGCTGACCTAGGAATGAATTTCTGTAACTCAAGGTGTCTTTCTGAAGTTTCCTCTCCCAGACTATTTTCAGGAGCAAGGGTAAACATCAGCTGCATGGGGGATTGTGAGATACCAGGGCAACTCCTGAGATGATGTGGGCAAACTTTTCTTTCTCACATAAAAGCTAAACTATTACTGCTTTCACTTCAGGAGTGATTTATGCAGGAGAGGTTAGTGAATGACTAGCAAATTGTAGCCACATAAAGTCCTGTGGCTTGACATTTGGGTCTGTGGATGTAGAAACTGAATGTTTCATTTCAGTATAAATAACAGGATCAGCCAGCGTTATCACACAGATTTGATTGGTGTGGCGTGAAAGATAAGGTCACCCCTGACAGTGTGGGGACAGACACAGCAAAATGCTGAGTGCTAGAGGTGTAGCAAAGGACTGCTGTGATAATCCATGGAACTTGTCATTGCCTGAAATTGTTCTGGGGAATACTGAGATTGTGTACAGAGGTTACCTGGGCATAACAGATTTCATAAACAGCACGGCCCACTTGCTAACACCTCTTCTGAGGAAAAATGGTTTATATTCTGTGTGTCAGGCTAACCCTAAGGACTAGACAGTAATAGAACTGAATTCAAAAGGATTTTTATCCTGATACCTGAAAGTGCATCCCTTGAAAGGCTCTGACCAGTACAACATACTGCTGCTCCCATTCATGCTGCTGTCCAGGGATGGGAAAGGAAACCTGTCTGCTCCCAGGGGCTCAGTGATATTGGGCCACCTGATGCATTTTTGAGCCAGATCATTTTGACACGTTTCGGTGGAGCACAGAAGATTAACTTTCTGAAAATGAAAGATAGAAGAAGAGGAACTGCTTATCAAATATGCACATTTTGGATGGAGCTTCACACTCTGTGAAAAGATTTTAGATTGCTGTGAGCTCTCTGGAGTGCTCCTGACAATGTTTTATCAGGTCATGTTTGCATGACAGTGGTAGGCCATGCAGGAAACATTAAGCCACGTGACTCCTAAGATGGAATCAATCAAGTGAACAGTACAGATACTGAAAACTAGTTTCACCTTCATGAGGTCTGGTTATCTGTGCATCAGACATGAGGTTTGTCAGTCCCATTTCAGTCTGACCAAGTTCAGTGCTGCACTGAGAATTTTAATGAACTGATATTGTATTATGTATGAAAGATGACACTGAGATGATTTCATGAAAACCAAGTCCCCATGAAATATGAACTATTACTGGAGGCTTCACCCCTCACTTAGCTCACATAAAATGCCCATTTAAAAAGCCTTTGTCTTGTTAAGCTTTACAAGTTTGTATAAGGCTTTCCATTATCCTTAAGCAATGTTAGAACTGTAAATGAAGGACTGACACCAACAGTTCAGAGTTTTTATGACACCAAGGTAACAAGACCATGCTAAACACAGAGAATTAATATTCCCAGAACTCTTCTTACTGTCACACAATTATTAGCTCATAGATATTGAGCACATTCAGGAAACATGAGCAGACCCCGAGGAGAGGTGACTGTCCCTGCTGTGAACAGTGAAATCATTTTCACAGAATCACAGGAAGGGTAAGGTTGGAGGGACCACTGGAGGTCATCTAGTCCATCAGTCTCCAGAGCATGTCACTCAAGGCTGTGTCCAGATGACTTTTGAATATATCTATAGTGCTCCTGGCTGGAGAATAACTGAAAATAGGCATACTATGCCACTAGCTTTCAGTCAAAGTTTTACTCTCAGTTTTGCTTTAAAGCTGAGAAAAGAGTCAGAAATCAAATTAGAGGATTGTTAACTTGTCAGATAATTTTATGCACTCTGCTAGCAAAATTAAATTGCATAGCACTACATTTTTTTAAAGGCTGCCATTCCAAAGATGCAATGGGCTTTGGGGACAGCACCAGAATACATCTGGATGTACTCTTCAAGGTTTTGAGTAGGTGATATTTAAGCTCTTAGATAAACATTTAACATATTTTACGCAGTGTAATAATTTTTATGACCACACTGGTATTCCAATTGTTGTTTTAAATGTGTATGTATTCTTGTATGTATTCATTTTCATAAAGACTGCTATAATGGCTTTATTTGCTATAACAGACATTAAGTAAAAGAGACTGTATGATATAACTCTCTGTTTTAGGAACCTAAAATTAATTTCCATCCTATTGTATGACAGTTATCATCCCCGCTCAAAAGAAATGTCAGCCTCTTATGAATGTGATGAACAACTGAACAACCACTCCTACATTTCACTCTCTTATGTAAGTGCAAAGGTTTACAAGCTCCTTCACTTTATTATGCTGTTTGTCAAGAATAGGGACCTACAAAAAGAGGGAAGAAGTAATTTAAAATACTTGAGAGATTTTAACATAAAGAGGAACAGATATTTTTAAAACGTTTATGTACTCTTTAATACGTGCTTATGAAATTTTGTGCTTCATTTTGAAGTCTGTTTTTCCTAAGTTTGAATTATCCTTTTATTAAAATATTTTTTCCTGGTCTTGTGGAATTTCTGTTTGGTTTTGGGGTTGGTTTTTTTTTATTATTATTTTTTTATTTTATTTTTGGGTTTGGTTTTTTTGGGGGTGGAGGGGGGGTGTTTGCAGCTATTACATTGTACAGAACACTGTGAGAATTTCACTGTACAAATCTTCTTTAAAGACATGTTTCTGTTTGTTCTGCCACATGCCAGACATTCAATTTAATCAGTAGAGCTAACTTGTTAATTTTTGATGATTAAAGAAGTATTGTCTGTTGAATGTCCTTTAGACCCTCCCTTTACTCTCTGAAAAGGTGTTTGAAACCTGAATCATGCATCACACATTTTAAGAGTGCAAAAAATATAAAGCAAATTTGGGACAAAGTATTATATCAATATATACATACCCATCTTTCCAGTGTTGCAGTGAATGATGACTCAAATAATCTTTTTGTCTTGTTCACATGTATCATTTTGCATGCTGTCTGTGATCAAAAGTTTAAACAGTTATATGTGATCCTGAGTCTAAGATGGCTTTTGAAATAATGTTTTTAAAATAATGTTTTAAAATTCTTCATTCCATATTGTCTAAATGTGTTTTTGCAATAAAAATGAAAAAATTATGCACTTGAAGGTAAATTTAAAATGGCCTTGAGAGGTGAAGACAATTTAAATAGTTACCCTCCAATTATATTTTCCTGTATGTGAGGTTGAATCATTAGAATCATGTTGTACAGTGGTTAAAAAATAGATCACATAAAAACCCCCTAACCTCCCTCCCAAAATGACAAAGTCACCCTCTTAATTGCCTCCCCCCAAAAAAATCCAAACCACAAAACAAACAGCAAAAAAACCCCCACCAGCAAAACAAACCAACTTAACAAATGAGAAGAAACAGGATTAGCCTGTGGGAGGACAAGCATCTTGGAATTACAGCTCAAGTTAATGCTAGCTAGTGGCACTGTAATTAAGGCAGAGTGATTAATTTGTTGAGTTAATTGCAGGAAGTCTGCATGTTATGTTTGATGCAGCTGCACTTTTAATTTAAAATATATGTTTGTCATGATGCTCCTGACAGAAAAAAACGCAATCAACTTCTTTTTTTTTTTTTTTTGCCTTTAATCACATGACTCACAATGTAAGGCTTATTGAAGATTTTTATCATTAAGAAGAGCTTTGAATCCACATAACTTTATTGAATGTCTAAGGAAGGATTACATAAACCATGTTATGATTTTTTCCCTAAAGTGCCAAATGCATATTTTTTATTTCAATTACAACCATCAATAGGAAGTTAGAGGAGTATTTCCCCTTTTATTAGTATTTTTCTCCTTTACTTCCCTTTAAAGCTTATTATGTACTGTAACAATATAAACCCTGTCAATTAGCCCCACTGCCCTAATTGACCCAAAATAATATATACTGTAAGTAGGAAAAAGAAAACAGTGCTTGAAAGACTTTTTTTCTTTTGGAATGAAAAAACCACTGTGAAAAATTAATTGCTAACATTCTCAGTGACATTGTTGAATAGAATTGGTTTCAGGAACTTTCCTCCTCTTCTCAGACCTATTTCCCATTATGTGGAAGAGAGGATTTAATTTGCTTATTTCTTCTTAAGAAATTTAAACACTATAGGCCATATAAGCCATCGCCCACGTAACACTACTGAGTTATATGAATCATAAAATCTCAAAATGATTTGAGTTAGTAGGGGCCTTAGTTTAACCCTACTGCTGTGACCAGTGACATCTTTCACTACATCAGGGTGTTCAAAACCCTATCCAGCCTGACTGAATACTTTGAATGACAGGGCTTCCACAACTCCTCTCAACAGTTTTTCATTCTAACCTCTGCCTGGTATCCTGTCTAAATGTACTGCTACCATTTCTTCTACCACTATAGGCACTGGTGAAAGTCTGGCTTTGTCTTTCCTGCAGGCCTCCTTTATATATTGAAAAGGTGCCATGTGGTCTCCACAGAGCATACTTCCACTCCTCATGGCGTCCCTTCCCTCAAGTGAATTGACTGTACCACTCTGCTTGGTGCCTTCTGCAAACTTGCTGAGGGTACAGTCAACCCTGCCTGCTATGTCATTTATGAAGATCTGAAATAGTACTGAATCCTTGAGGAACACTACTCCTTTTTGGTCACCACTTAGGTTTTGAGGAACTCTTTGGATATGGCCATCCAGACAGGCCTTTTCATCATCTAACAGTGAATCTGTTAAACACACGTCTGCAGTTTAGAAGTGAAAATGAAGATCACGAATTAAACTATAGCATGAATAAATTTAGCATTCTACATTTTAGTTGAATGAGAATTTATTAGAGCATTCCCATTAAGAGCTTCCAGTCATCTTTTTGCTTAAGGGATTTTGTAGTATAGAGAGTAGTTACAGTGACATTGAAATTACCTGTAATGGTGGAAGGTTAACATCTACAGATAACAATTCAGCATGAAGTTGGGTAAAATAAAAGATGATAAACTAATGTTTTTCTTCTCTTGGACCCAAGTGTGCAATCTTAAGTATGATGTCCATTCAGGGTTAAACTCTAAACTGTTTTTATTGTTGGAAAGTGTGATTGTGTGTTGCTAATTATTCAAATTCTGCAAAAGGAAGTACATATATCCAAGTCTGCCAACCACACTTGGAAAGCTGTCATATGGAATTAGTTGGAAGTATTTGGGTAAGCAAGAACAGTGTGTTTTGGCTTCCAGTATTTGAATTTTTAGTCTTTTCTAGTGTGCTGAGTTTTTTGTGTTTCTTGAACCATGTGGTGTTTCAGGAAATAGTATGCTTGGTAACTACATGCAACTTTTTACTTTTTTAGCCACATTTAATTGGCTAGTACTAGGTGAAAATGTCTATTGCAGTGTCCATTTCTTAAAAGAAGACTGTTTCACTCATTCTGGTAGTACACTAATTGTGGTAGTAAAGGGAAGAAAAGTTTCCATGTTGTATTTGGTTGCTTTTCCTTTTTTCTTTTTCCAAACACAGAATTTAATTTTTAAAAACTTTTTCTGTTCTTAATAGCTTCCAAAGTCTACTTCTTTTTTAAAAGACAAACAATGTTGTTAACTCTCAGGAGACTACAAGCATACGATATTTTTTTCCAAAATAAACCATTGTCTTTTTCTCATTACTTGCTCTAGGTTTCCACCATGAAATAGTGTTGTTGGTCTAACTCCCTGGAAATCTGACTCATTTATTTGTGTGGGGCCAAATTAAGCTTTTTCTTCATAAACTTCAAAGGAGTCCCATCAGGCATGAATCTGATGTATGTCTTCTCTTTCCAAGGCTGAAATAATTTACTCAACAGGAAAAGCATTCATAAAGGAATATAGTCATATTATGTCACTTCCAACAAAAGAGTTGATATTGATTTCCAAGTACACTATAAAAGTGCACTTTTCATTCTGTAGCAACTTAACATTTAAACAGTGTTTCTACTGCAAAAGGTCCTGTTAGGATGAATTAAGTTGTTTTATTTTTAGGGGATAAGAGAATGATTGAAATATTGTACTATTGTAAAACTATGGAAGTTATGCAGCTTTTTGTACTAACTTCAGTATTTGCAGTAGTTAAACTCCCTTTAATATCTGCAATATAAAGTTGAAATTCCGGCAAGATTGGTTAAATAACACTAAAATTTCTTAAAATAAAATAATCTACTAAAGGCCCCTTCTGTTGCGTTGCCATGTAAGGATTTGAATTTCCCAAAAGTAGGGAATAAATTCACAGAAAGTTGATGGAGAAAGACAGAAGGCAACGGAAATGTTCCTGGAAAGAAAATCACTGCAGTTAGGAAATGCTGGGAAAAACAGACTCTTGTGGTCTTAGCTGAAACAATTTGGCAGCTTTGGAGGAAAAATTGTTCACAGCTTATTGAGCTGACGTGAATTATTTTCTTTGCTAGAGGAAAAAGAAGTTGAAAAGCAGACAGGTAAGAATGAATGGAAAGTGTGTGAGGCTATTAAGAGCTTTCATGTAGGCTGGGAGGCAGAATATGCACATCTTAAAAATCTGAAAAATTCTCCCTTTAAAACAGTCAAGAGTATCTCCACAATATGTTTTGGATCCAGTCATCTATCTGGAATGGCACTAGATTACGCACAGAGTAATTATGAAATTGTATTTGTAACTTCTCAATTGATTCAAGGGAATGAATTCTTCATCCTCTTCACAGACAAATGACACTTTTCTCCTTGGTCTAAGGTAAATTGACTGTCAAATATTACTATTCCACCTTTACTCATTAACATTTAGCAGATTTACTTCATTAGAAGGGAAACTTGAGGGTGTCAGGCAGTTTCTATAAAAAAGAAACCTGCTGGGTGGGAACAAATAGTATAAAGCAAAATTGCAATTTATGTGAGCCAGAATAAGAATATCTATGTTTCTTTAATGATGAAGAGAATAGATAAATAATCCCTTTGATGCCTTTCACTCCCTTTAACATCTTCACAGATTTCTTTCACGAAAGAACAGTTTGTCCTTGGGTAAAATTTGCCAAGAAAGCAGTTGCTAAATCAAAGTGGCTAAGCTAGGTCCTGCCCTAGGAATACAGTCTGCAATGTGCTGCCTCACTACAGGGGAACTGCAAAGAAATCGCAGCCCAGTGACCCGTCTCTCCCTCCTCTCTCTGGTAACAAGGGTGTGTAATCCGGAGCTGAGAAGCAAAACTTTGCTCTCTGATGCTCTGTGTGTCTTCTCTCCAAGGAAGGAGGAAACAGGGGCCTCAGGTTGGTCGCCAACATAATCGCATTTTATGAGTTTACAGACAAGTACACACAGGCTTCTTCTCACTATTTACAGCACGCACCACAGCCTCTGCTCTCTGTGTCAAAAGGAGAGAAGATTTTATTTACAGGGGAGTACAAGAGGTCAAATATCTTTCATATTATACACAGTCCTAGTCCTCCTCTGTTTCAGAGGATTTCAAATTCTGAATTATTTATTGAGGGAAAATATAATTTATGGATACCCAGACCCATCTCTTTACTTGTAGAAACCTGAATTGTTGGAATCAGAGATATCAGAGTTGGGTTTACAGCTCACCCAATTAAGAGATATCCTTGTATGTAGTCTGATCCCAAATTCATTGCATAATGGATGTACTGCACCTGCTATGTTTAACACTTAAGAAATATGAGACGGTTTAGGTGTCAATTATTGCTCCCCATATTTTTGATGAGCAAAATGTTAACAAAAATAATCTACTTATTTATGAAGAAAAACATTAGAAAGGTTTGTAATGCATTTAAATATAATAATAGTGATTTTGTCTACATGTTTGTTTTGCTTCTCATACTTCTAAAACTTTTATTTTTCCTTCCTGCCCATCATCTTTCAGAAGTAGACCTATGACTTTATACATTCACTGGCAGTTTTGCTAACTACGTCCATGCATTCCTTTACACCTTGCAAGTCTGTAAATGTATTCCTATGCTAGGCTGTCAGAGGAAGCTGTGGATGTGGGATACTGCAAATCAGAGGTGTGGTAGGAGAGACAAGTGTGTGCAGCAGATAACTGTACTTGATTAGCTAGATTTAAATAGTGTTGGAAGAATTTGCCAGGTGAAAATAAAAATTGTCAGTTCAGTTTAATTTCATGGTGAATCAAACAAGGAAATTAGATTCTGCTACTCTATTAGTTTGACATCTACGGCAAGTGACAATTAGAGATGATGAGAACTTATATTTATTTCAAAACTCTTGATTTCTTTTTTTTTTTTTTTTTCTCTGATGGGCATGTAACTTTTATTTACCTTTGCTCAGAAATATAAGTTATTATCATTTGATTGACAAGTTGTGGATTTCAGGAATTCATTATTATATTAAGTTCCTTTTGATAGAGTACTGCAGTTCAATTCAGAGGTAACTTGAAGTCTGCATTTTATTGAAATAATTTCTTAGGATGAGGCATATCAGCCACAAGTACTCTACAAGGAATAAAAGTGGTAATGCCTCAAACAAGGAAATATTACAGTTTAATGAAGTAAGGATGAAGAAAATGTGAAATAAATTCTTTTTGCTATACTTGGCCACTCAGTTCAATCCTGATTTTCTTCATTACCCTTGGAAAACAAGATTAAATAACAAATCAAAACACAAACACATTCTTTAAAAGCACTCCTGAAGCCCAAATTCTAATTAAGTGAACTTCACAGTTAAATTAAGGTTCAAAGAGCATGAAAAATCAAGCATAACTGAAGCATGAAATGATTGTATATGAGGTTGTATTCACTTCCTAGCTTGTGCAGTGGAGTTTGTATCCAGGAAGGCTTAGATTTATAAGCAACACAGAAATAGCATGAGGAAATTATTTCCCACCTTATTTTGCTAGCTTCAGATAGAAATGCATTGTTGTCTGGAAGCTGCAAGGAAGTCATCAAACAAACATAGAAAAAGGGGGAAAAATAATCATTATGACACATTCTAAAGGAAAAAACACTTCTCAGATACTGCCATAAGTTGCCTTATGTTATGATATGCTGTGAAGAAAAGGTATGTATCCTTCTGCAGTTCACCATCTGTTAAAAGAAGAAAATATTTATTTTATTTCATTCATTACCTTGTCTCTAGGTCTTTAAAGATTTTGAGGGATGGAATAAAGCATCTTTACCTACCACTAATTGGTAGGTAAAGATGCTTTATTCCTTCCCTCAAATTCCCTCAAATATTATCAGTCTTAAGTCGCCTGGGAGATTTGGTCCTCATTGCTCTTTTTTAGAAAGTAGTCTCAAATTGCCAGTTTTTATATATAGTTAGTTTTAGCATGTTATACACAGTTGCTCAAATACTCATGTGGCCTTATGCTGTGTAATTCTTTCATAGTTCATTTGTTTGTAGATAAAAGGAGACATGCATGAGTTGTCTCATATGAACCATCTCCTACTGCTTTCATTCTCACTCTCAAATGCAAACTCTTTATACAGGAATGTTCATGATGGTTCTTAAACTGGCAGTTTTCTGTCATGTCCTGCATAACTGATATCTGCAAGGGAAATCTCCTGGATAAACATCCCTGGATGATGTGCTGGGTTTTGTTTTTCCTTAACGATTTCCTTAAAAAATACTTTGAAAGTGGAATTTGATTTTGTAAATATAAGACTGAAAAAAACCCCCCAACTTTTTATTTAACTGCACTATAATTATTTTGTACAACTATGTGGAGGGGGCCTACAGGGAAGCTGGAGAGGGACTTCTCATCGGGAGTCATAGTGGCAGGACAAGGAGTAATGGGTACAAATGGAAAGGGGAAATTTAGGTTAGATATTAGTAAAAAATTATTTACTGTCAGGAAGATGAGACACAGAGTGTCCAGGGAGGTTGTGGATGTCCCAGCCCTGGCCATGTCCAAGATCAGGTTGGATAAAGCCGACAGGAACCTGGTCTTGTGGAAGGTGTCCCAGTCCACGGTAGGGAAGCTGGGCCTAGATGATCTTTAAGGTCCATTCCAAACCCTCAACATTCTACAATTCCTTGATTCTGTAAAACCCCCTTGGAGGTCCAACAAAATAAAAACACAGGCTGGCTTCCCTCTCACATCCACTATGGGACTATGTGCATCCTGTATGTCTGATATTACCATCTTTTCACAGCTCTTCACTGTGGGATACCCTCCTGTTTGTGTTAGCAAAGCAAGCTATATATATTTTGGTTGACTCCTTGTTTGTTTTAAACTTTCCTTTTTTTTTTTTTTTTTTTTTTTTTTTTTAATATTTGGGATTTAGAAAACAGAACAGACAAGATCCAAAGAAAATTTGGAAAAAAATCGTTATGTCATCAAAAAAGACTTGCTTAGGTATTTTTTGTGTGATGTGTCACGGTGTGACTGGGGTTTGCCAATTTTAATATATTTAATTTCTCTTGGGGATAGGATTTAGGAGTAAAGACAAAGCAGGCTTAAAACTTAAAAGGGTATAAGAAGAAATTTATTAATAAAACAATTCAGAATGAGATTTCTAGATTGTTCCCTCCTCCCCCTTTCCTCATAACAGCAACATACACAGAACACTTCAGTCAGTTATCTACTTAAACAATCATTTCAGTTCACTCTAGAGAGAAAAGTCCTTTTTTAGTTTAGGCTTAGAGGGTGTCTCACTCTCATAACTTGCATCCGCCTGGAAACTACAAATTATGATTTTTCCTCCCATTCTCACAGTCCTTCCAGAGCTGTGTTATGGGTTGCTGAAACACATGGGGTGTCATTTTAAAGGCAGGCTGCTGAGAACACAAAAGTCTCTTTATCTCATTCTTCATCAAAGGTCTCTGTTCAATATTCCAGTCCCAAAACAGAGAGAGCTTCATTTCCCCGAGGCAAAAAGGTCTTCATCTCAAGCACTTAACCTCCCCAAGTATATTCCACAATTTAAAGGAATTTCAGTGAAGTCACAATCCCCTAGAACCCACAAAAAAAAGGTTTTCAGCTACTTATCAGTGGTGTCTTTTCAATCTCTTCCATCAGGGATCTTGTCTTCATTCCGCTGACTTCTGTAATTCTTCTTGCTTTATTCCTTTTGTTCTGGGGAACTCAGGAAAATCTAGAGTCTCATCCAGGCACTAAGAGTTAAACTTGTATCCAGAAAGTAAGGAGCCAGGCAGAAGCCACACTGGGAAAAACACGTGGCCACCACTCGTGGAGACGGCTGAACCTCCTTCTGCCGCGTGCTTGGCTGGAGCCTTTCTTCTCAGAACAGGGGAAAGGAGAGCCTCGGTAGCTCTCCCATCCCCCGCTCGGCCATGCTGCATGGAGAAGGAAAATCTGAGCTGAGCAGGAACCAGGGGGCGGAGCCGCAGCCCCCGCTGAACCCAGCCGGGGCCAGGCCGGGCTGGGCTCTGCTGAGCCGGGCCGCGTGGGGCTGTCCCTGCCAGGGGCTGGGGCCGGGCCAGACCGGGCCGAGCTGGGTACCCCCAGGACCCGGGGCCCGCCGGGGCCGGGCCGGGCTGGGCTGGGTCCACCCTGGGGCCTTCTCGGGGCTGGGCCCTCCACCCCCTTGCCGGGGCTCGGGCTGCGCTGGGGCCGGGCTGGGCCCCCACACCGGGGCCCGGAGCCCTGCGTGCTCCTGCTCACCTCCCCGACCGGAAGGCAAAAGCTAACCTTCTTCCCTGTGATTTGTGAAAGTGAAACAACCTTCCAATTGGTTTCCCGGGCTGTCAATCACCAATCCAGGTCTCTGATTGGTCCCCACAGCCCCAAGGGGAGGCTCCCAGAGGCTGCTGTTCTCCCGTTTCAGGCCCTCCTGGTCTCCAAGAGGCTTCCCCGGGGCTGGGCTCCCGTCCCCGTCCCTGCTACACGTGTCACCAGCACAATGGAGTGTTTCAATTTGCACTGCCTGGTTTGACAGGTAACAGGAAAGAGTACTTTAGGAAAGCATTATTTTTACGAAACATATCTTCACAGTGAAACTATGAGACTACAAGTTTTTTGTTTCAGAAGAGTGCCTGTACATGAGTACATGAATGTGAATTGTTGTTGAGACATTCCTGAATTGGGGATCTGTTTGCAAAAACGTGACTTATTTGTTGAAAATACTCTCATTCATAATGTCTTTAGAAATTAAACCAAAGATACTACAGTAAATGATTGGTTAACACACTGCAATTTTTGGCTTTTTAAAAACAGCTTTCAATTGGAAAACATACAGTTTACCTGGAAATAAGATTTGATTCTTCTGAAGATTTCTGAAGGAATACAGTTTTTGAAAATATAATTTAGATTTTATAACAAAATCAAGTAAACATTTATGTAGTGCTAATCTTTACCCAGAAACCAGTCTTGTAGATTTTTATAGGTTTGTTTTTTCCTTAACAGTGAGCTTTTAAAATCATGCACAAACTTGTGAAATCCTCACAGAATTTTGTGGCTTCTGACCAATGCCAGGGCTCAAAGTTGAAATAATAAGTCTATATAAGAAGTTGAGGTTTTTTTCCTTATAATTAAGTTTCAGCTAAAACCAGAAGACAATGAATTTCAAAATTAATTCAAAATTAATTTTATCATTTTATTTCAGAACAAAATATGATTTTGAAGCTGATGCCCCAGTTGCTACCACACAATCTAGATTTCTTTCAGTGGAAAGGTAAACCAATAGCTCCATGTGCTCACCTAACATGGATGCAAAGCCCAAGCTATCATTTCTTCCTGAGACAGTCTCCAGCTGTGTGCTTTGTGAGGACATTCAGTACAGAGTAACAAACTAAATTTTTTCCAGATAAATCCCTGAATGACTTGCAACAGACACAATGCCTTCAACATCAACTGCTTTGATATCATGATTGTTCCTAGTTGTCCAAATTACTCAATAAATTAGACATAGCTGATTATAGTAACTGAGATACATTTTATATACTCTATTAAAATGCTAAAAAACCACTCTAGTCTAATAGTTAAAAGCCAGAAGTAGCCTTCACGTCCATATCCATCTCTGGATGTCTGATACAAGACAATAGTTGCAATTACATCTTTGCTCTAGGAACTTTTACAATTTAGTTTTGTCATTCCTACCCAACAAAAGCCTGTTTTCAAAGCTGCTTTACACATTGTTTAAGACAGCTGCAATTACATTTCACTGAGCTTTGAAGAAAGCTCAGAAGGTTTTCTTATATAAGTAATTAAATTTTTGCAGTGGAGTTAAGTATGAATACTAGACTAGGCATCTGTCTGGGATTAGGTAGCATGAAAATAACATGTCAGAAAAAAACACAACATACAATATCTTGACATCATATTGTATGTTGTATTTTTTAAAACCTGAAATTGCTGCATGTGAAACTGCTTTATACTTAGCTCATTACACAGTCTAAAGCCAAAAAGTTTTATCATTATAAAAAAATAATTATTCATCCAGTCTGCCCCCAAATCTGTCCACACAGATCCTGCCAGAGAAAGGGAAGCTGGGTGTCCACACCATCTGAGCAGCCCTATTAGCAATAGTGACCACACAAAAACCTTCAATATTCCTCAGTGGAATTTTGCCATTATATATGTATTTTAAAAACTTAGGGTTAGATTAAATTACCCAGTATTTCTTCTTGCATAGAATATAGTTTTATTTCAGTGGAATTCAGGTTTTAACAATTTAAAAATACTAAATTTCTTCAAAGAAGAAAATAAAATGCAAAATTTGCTTTTTTGCTAGTTCAAGGGTTAACATAAGAAAAAAGAGAGTTATAGAGATATATGTATATAGCCATATTCTGGCACTTCATAGGATATTAAAAAAAGCTGCAAAGCCTTAGATCTAATTTGTGGATGTTAGATTCATTAACAAATGTAAGAACAAATGTAAGAGCAAGGTTAGTGTTACAACGGACTTTGGAAGTAACAACAGGAATAAAGAGCCACAGGACAGCCATACAGCCCTGCAGAAAGGCAGAGGCAGAAAACTGGGAGTTAGGGGAAATATTCCTGAAGATGTAAGCAGACAGTTCTCTTATATCTCTGGTTTTAGGGGAATGCTGTTATTTACATTACTCTGTCAGTCTTATTTTCTAATGGCAATTATTAACTAAAAATTTTATCTCTGGTTAAAAACAAATTTCCTCACTAACTTTTAGAATGTTTTATACCATGACTGACATTCAGCAAACACTTGTAAATTTTCTTCATAGAAATAGACTTATATATTCAGTGGATTTCCAATAAACTTATGTGCAACAGGTCAGTGATATTTTTAAAAGACTTGTCCTTTTTGACTAAACTCTGTAATACACGTGTTCAATATTATACTCTTTAGATTGTACAATTGACTTAAATGAGTGACAAAATTTCAGGGCCAGGTGTCTCTGATAATCTTGTATTTTAGTATACTAAATATCTCATGCCCCTGAAAATTAGAGAAACTTGCAAACACTCTATGTTGCATTTTTTGACTATAGGAGTGGCAAAAAGGATAAGGCAACATAGTTCCTAGTGTAATGGAGAAGCAAGAGAGAAAGAAGGCTTTATTTAAACACTACATATATAAAGGATAGTACGTGCAAAACAACAGAATGGATAAGAATCATTGATCAAAGAAGGCAACACCTCTCTGAAAACACACTTTTGCAAAACACCACATCTCTCACGCACCCTGCAGGTGTTTAATCATTGTTATAATTCCTTGACCTTGTAAAGGCCTGAGAAAGACAAGGCCTCAAGGCTGCTTTTCCCCTGGTTCCCAGTGGTATCCAATGACAATCCTAAAGCACTTCTTATATCAAAATTCAATTGTTTAAATTTAAAAACTCACTAAGCCCTCTTTTCCACTTTAAAAAGGAAGTATAAAATTGATAAAAAACTTGACAGAAGAACAGATTAGTGCAAACAGCTTCTCAGGAGTACAGAATCTCCACTTTCCCATGTCTTTTATTTTACTGAAAAGGCTAATTGATGTTTAATTATAAAAGTTGAATTGTATAAAAACAGTGAGCATTTAGTGGTGGACTATTTTACGAGAAGTCTAATAAAGAACCTGTGGGCTTTGTTCTTAAAAACAAGCAACTTCCTTTCCTCCCTCAAATCCAACTCCACTAAATGTGGTCGGAATTACACGCAAATGGGCCTCACTGTACACTGCATCTATCATAAACATTAAAGGTAGCTCAATGCTTCTGAAACACAACATCTTCTATACATCACGACGTTCTAGAGAAGTGTGTTCAAAATGTTAATTTGAAAAGAAATATAGACTAGAAAGATGTAAAACCTAATCTAGTCTGATTAATAAAATTCTGCAGTTATGCTCTGATTTCTAGGTAATTATTATTTAAATACATATTTTTGGTGTAGTTGAAGAGGATTTGGTCCATAATTTTTTATAGTTAGATACAAATATCTTCTTTAATAATTTTGGTATAGTACATGCTTATGTATTTATGTGAGAATACCATTGTCACTCTCAGTATTTAGGTACAATTGGAAATACCAGTGCAATGCATTGCAGATAGCATAAAGCAATCATCCAAAGTATTATTTATCAGTTTGCAGACTATCTATCTCAGCTATAACATAGTGCTGTGGTTCATTAACTGCATGTACACTCAGAGTACTAATGGCTACATGCAGATATTTCAAATTACTTCATAAACACATGAGCACAGACTGTTAAGCAGTGATTAATTTCTGCAAGACCATGTGATGTCCCATAATTCTTTAATGGTGCCAAAGTGATGTATAGCATGACCACATTCATTGGCTGATTCAGCAAAAAGCCCATGGGGCTGTATCTCCTTGGTGAGCTCTGCAGGGATTTAAATCACCTTGAAAAACAAGTTGTGGACTGGAGACTTGCACATGAGACTGCTCTGCTAGAAAAAGAATAGTTATTTTCTCTTAAAGGTATAACCACTCTTGTAATTTGCATATGGAAGATATACAAAGGCATGGCTGCCCTTCAGATATAATTGTGATTTTTCATTGGTTCATCTCCCAAATTTACCATACAGATCTATTCAGACTACCAGAGACAGCAATCAGATTAAAAGAAAAATAAGTTATTGCAGGAGAAGGAAAGGAAAGTTTCAGACATTTGTGGCCTTCCTCTGTAACATCTTCCTTAAATGTTACTCCTGATCAGAGTAACTTCAACGGTTATCCAAATTCACAGTTTCATTTCAGAAATGAATATCTAATTTAAAACTTATCTTTTATTTTAGCTGCTCAAGGGTGCTATGTTCACATAGGAGCAGAATAAATATCACCAGTTGTCTTGGGAGCAGAGCCTCATCCATCAGGAGAGAGAGATTTAGGAAATCATCCATTTTGTCTATGCCTCTGCATGGCTTTCTGCAGAATGCTCTGTTGTTTCTTTTCCTAGGTATAATCACACAGGTACATATCTTGTGGTTATTTGGCTTGTGTTTCTATATTGTCCATCACACATCTTCCTCACAGAAAGCTCTTCCTCAAGATCCACTGAGATAAATGGTAGGACTTCCTTGCACCTAAATTGGTCAATGAATTCTTTTTGGAAGAAAACTACTGTTTGCATTTCAATGGTCTTTAAGGTTATGGAAACATTGTATTCCTAGACAGCAGGGGTCTCCAAGTCTATTTCTTCAGTTGCTCCTTACCAGATGTATTTATTGTAGGAACAAGTTTACTGGTTCAAACAAATCTTCCTTCCTTCTTTTTAATTAAAAAAGTATTTTCCATCAATACCTTAGTATTTTCTTATTCATGGCAACAGACCAGATGCCAGGTAACTTGTGGACTGTGTGTCCTGTAGCAATGGCAAAAGCATGCTACTTTTTAGAGAAATTATTTTTGTCTTGGACTAAATTTGATGTATTAACACTTATTTTCTAAAAATGTGCTTTTTTCTAAATAGGTGTCTTAATTAATTTGTATTTCTTTCGGGGTTTGGCTTTATGAGGTTTTTTTGTTTGTTTGTTTGTTTTCATTTGTTTGATTTTTGGTTTGGTTTGGTTTTTGTTTTGTTTTTTTGCTTTGGGGGTTTGGGTTTTGGGTTTTGAGATTTTTTTGGTTTTGTTTTTACCCTTTCTGGGTTAAATAGGTTAAAAGAAAAATAAAGGCAATACTAAGCAAAACTCACAAAAACTAAAAAAATAGAGTAAAAACATTTCAAAGTAATCAAGTCACAAATACTTTTGAGAAATATGGAATTATTTTCTTCCAGATACTCTGCAAGACGTACATAGCATTAGCTGCCATAGTATTTACTTTTATCTTCTTTGAATGATGAGCTGACATGATAAAGGAGTGAGAAATATAGCATGAGTATTTTATGGGTTGTAATTGCAGCACAATGCTATTTATCAATTTATTTCTTTAATTAAAAGCAATTTCAGAGCCTAAATACAGAAAGTTCAGAGTATTTCTAACTCTACTTCATATTTCATAGAAAGGAGAAAAATGTGAGGGGGAAGAAGGCCTTTGAAATAAAGGATGGAAACTAAATAAGTAGAAGTAAGGAGAGAAAATAGAGGAATAGTTTTTCCGATGTGCTATTCTAATAATGCATTGTGTAGCTACTGCAAATTTCAGATACAGTCCTGGCTACATTGGAAATTACAGAAAAGGTGCCCTTAAATTTTAAAGAACTATCACAATTACATTATTAATCTTCTGACAGATATTACTGAGCAGCCTAGGAGACCGGGTTTTATCAGTGTGGACATCAGCCAACATACACCTTCCTGTCTTTCCTACCAGATTTACCTTCCTGAATAAATGACTCAGGACGTTATATTTTGAAAGTTTTAGTCTGTGGCAGATGGTTGTAGGTTTTTGTCAGTGCCCTGATGTTACAGAATGGTAGTGCCTTGGTTTTGGTTTGGGCAGGGTATCAGAGAGGTGCAGGCTGTGTACCCAAATCTGTCCTCTGTTTGCTTTAAATATAAATTCCACTGTGACACTCCAACTGCTTGTTTTAGGTGATTTTAGGTGATCCTGCAGGTAAATAGCATACCAAGAATAAACTTAAAGGGGTTTTGATTATGTTGAGTGGTTCTACTTTTTGGAGAGATAAAAGTTTGGCCCATGTTTTCAAGTTGTTAGAGTCTGTTATTCTTTTTTTAAAAAAATTTTTTTTCAAAATATCCACCAAAAGGCATTAAAAATTCATGATCAGGAAGCATGCTATTAAACACAGATTTCTTAACTCCGTTTAAGCTACTTTATTGTTGTCACTATTGTTATAAATAATAAAGAAGTTAGGGTTTTTTCCAACAGTATAACTGGAATTTAGGTTCCCAAAGATTTTAAACATTGGAGATTTACTCCACAAAACCTAAATCCCAGCCCTCCTGTTGTCTTTAATTCATATTCTGTTAAGAAAATCACAATACATCACTATAATGACAGTAAAGGAAAAATTTAGTATTGCATAATGTTGAGTAGCAAAATTGCACAGCACTATTCACATGAAAATTTTGCATTATCATTAGTCTTCCAGTATGAAATACAAAATCATTGTAGTGGAACATTTTCACAGGTACAATCTTGGTTTCTCTGAGAACAAGTATCTCAATTCACTGCCAATGTTTACATTGCAAGAGGACACTATTTGCCATTGTAGCAATCCTTTTCAAATCTATGTATTGCGTTACAGGAATTTATTTGTATTATTTTGCTGAATATTACGTTTTTAAAATCTGTTCCATAAACAGATGTCACTTTGACTTTATTACACAAAAGAATCCTATGACACTCTTTGTTCATCATCAAAAAAAAAAAAAAAAAAAGTCTCCCCATTTGCTAGCTGTCTTGGTTTGGTTTAAGTTTGCCAGTTTTAATATACTCAATTTCTCTTTGGGATAGGATTTAGGAGCAAAACCAAGGCAGGCGTAAAACTTAAAAGGGTATAAAGAAGAAATTTATTAATAACTCAGAGAAAATAAGCAATTCAGAATAAGATTTCCAGATCACTCCCTCCTCCTCCCCACCTTCCACACTTCTTAGCAACAACATACAGAGACACTTCATCAGTCTTTCACTTCAATAATCATTTCAGTTCACTTTAGAGAGAGAAGTTCCCTCTTGTTTTGGCTATAGGGTTTGCTCCAGATTAAAATAAAGTCCTATTGTGTTTTCACTTTCACAGTTTGCATCTGCCTGAGAAAATCTGCAAATCGTGGAACTCCTCCCATCTTCACAGTCTTTCCAGAGCTGTGTTTTGTGGGCCATGTCAAACTCATGGGGTATTACTTTTAAGTGCTGTTCAAAGGCAAAAGTTCTCTTTTTCTCATCAAATGTCTCTGTTCATCTTTCCATTCTCCAGAACAGAGACCCCCCATTCTCTCAGGGCAAAGGATCATTTTCTCAAACACTTCAACCCCCCCCCCCCCCCCATGTGTTACTTCATGATTTATAGGAATTTTCAGTGTAGTCCAGTCCCCCCAAAGCTTACAAAAAGTTTTTTTCAGCCAATCTATTCACGGCATCTCCTCAATCTCTTCCCATCTGGAAACTTGGCTCTTCACTAACTTAAGTGTACTTTCTGCTTTATTCCTCTCATTCAAAGGAAGTCAGAAGATCTGCAGTCTTATCCAAGCATTGGAAGGGTTAAAACTGCACCCAGAAGGTGAAGGAGCTGGGCCAGGCCATGCTGGAGCCGTGCCAGGATTTTCAGGCCATGCAGGGTGTGAGGGAGGCTGGATGAAACTGCAGAGCCCAGCAGGGAATGTGGGAAGGAGCTCGGCTGGAACAGAGCCCGGCTGCATTTCCCCAGCTGTGTGGGCAGCTGGGGCTTCACCTGCCCACGCTGCTTCCGAGACGGCGGCAGGGCCCTGCCTGAGCTGGGGCCACACTGGAGGGGGGGAAACTAGGATCTTAGCAAAGGTTTCTCTTTCCCCTGGCCATCAGGGCCCCGAGTTGAAAACAGGGGTGGCCCTGGTGGCTCCCCCACCCCCGCCTGGCCAGGCCGCACGGGGAGGGGAGCGGGGCCGGGCCAGGCCCGGCCAAGCAAAGCAAAAGAAGAGCTTTTTTACTTTAACCAATGTGATTCATGGAGACGAAGTGAATTTTTAATTGGTTCCCCAGGCTGTCAGTTATTAAATCAGCTTTCCAATTGGTCCCAGCAACTCACAGAGAAAGTTCTCATAGAGGAAAAACCCTGGTGTGTGCGTGTGTGTCAGTGCTCCTCCTCCTAGGTGACTTCTATGCAAAACCAGCACACTAGCCTAGGATTAAGTCTGGATGAGTGAAATTAAAAATTAAATCTATTCTGTATGTCAGTTGCATTTCCTGGTGCATGTCATGCTATGAGAAATCTAGGATAATAGAAAAAATTTAATGATAGCAATAAGAATGAATATGTAGAGTATGAAGGGTTTTGTTTCAAGTGTTCTGTGTATATGCAGGCATAAAATGCAGCAACAGAGACATCATGATTTTTGCTATTAATACAGTAGTGATTTCTCAATTTACTTGAATTTTCTGACTTCAGTTGCATTTTCCTATTTGACATTGTGGTTGGTCCTTTGTGCTTTAGTTTGTTTCCCAGAAAAGTCATTAAAACATAGAGTAAATGTTTTCATCAGTTAGTGGGCCCTCTGAAAATATTTTTACATGTAGAACAGGGCTTTTTTTCACTCATATAAGTCTTAACAACTCAGTGTCACAAACCAGTTATGATTTGCTCAATGGCCTTTAGTGAAATGGTTTTTCCTAGTCATGTCATAGGTTGCATGCCTAAGCTGTAAAATTATCATCACAACTTATATCATCCAATACTTACACAGGACAGGAGTGACACTGACAGGGGATGGGGAATGAGGGTTGCAGTCAGTTCACATCTTGTTGTCTTTGCTACTCCTTGCTGATTAATTGGAGCACATCTCACACTCCTCTCATGCTCCAGCGTGAGGTTGCTTTCATGGGAGACTGTCCTTAACAAACCTCCTGTGTCCAACCTCCAGGTTGCATCTCTCCATAAATGGCTCCAGCATGGGTCCCTTCTACAGGATGCAGTCCTTCAGGGACAGACTTCTTCCAGCATGCTTCCCCCACAGGCTCACAAGTCTTGCCAGCAAACCTGCTACAGCACAGGCTCCTTGTTGCATGGGTTCTGCAGATCCTGCCACACTCTAGCATGAGATACCCACAGGGTTATAATCTCCTCTGATCACACCCACCTGCTCTGGCATGGGATTGGTTTTCCATGTGCCACAGGTGGGTATCTGACCCACCTTGGACCTCTCTGAGGGGACAGCCTGTTTTACCACAGTCCTAACCATGGGATGCAGAGAAATCTCTGCTCCAGTGCCTTGAGCACCTCCTCCTCAATGTCTGCAGAACTGTTTCTTTTACATATTACAATTTCCTTCTTCTCTGACTGCAATTGCTTCTGTGCAGTAACTTTTTCCTTCTCAAATGTTTTATGCCAGAGGCATTCTCACCATCACTCATGGGCCTGGCTGTGGCCAATGCAGGGTCTGCTGCTGAGCTTGCAGGCACTAGCTTTGTTTGGCATGGGAATAGCTTCTGGCTGCTTCTCAAAGAAACCACCCATGTTACTGCTCCTATCAAACCTGTGGCTTGTAAACCAAATATACCACCTCAAAACCAAGTTTATTCATTTTCCAGAACAATCTTCTCTGCATAACAATGAATAAAACAAAACAATAATAGAAATAAACTAATGTAGAGTTAATGAATACTGATTGTCACTTCACAGTATTGTCCCTGATAATTTTTCATGCTTATTCTGTGGCCAGGGGAATGCCCATAGTTTAGTTTTCACTGCTTAATCTCAGCTGCTCAAATCTGATTTGAATCAGATCAGAAGGGGACTGTCTCTAGTGATGTGGTGTATGTTTTGACCTTGGCTGGATGCCAGGCACTCCCCAGAGCTCCTCTATCACTCCCCTCCACAGCTGTACAGAGGCAGAGAATATAACAAAGGATTCTTGAGTTGAGATAAGGACCAGGAGAGATAACTATCTGGCTGTGGAATTTATCTGAAAAATGTGTGTGTGACAATAATTTGTGTTAATTTCATTTGTGAGTCTAACTACGCAAGAAGCCAGATAACACCAGATCTTTATAAATATATGTTTCCTTGCTTACAAACTTCACATTGTCTTCACGTGTTCAGGGGTGGGGTAGTTGTGGGTTTTTTTTCCTTTTCTTCAGGAGACACTGGTAAATTAATTTTTTTATTCTTTTAGCTCAAATAATGTCTTGTATTTTAAATCCACTAGTAATCAGCACTGGCTAAGCAATTGCATGGTTTAAGTAATACTTTTTTTCTTTTCTGTTGATTGTATCTCATTTCTTCCTTCTCCTCTGCTTAACAGTTAGTTTCTATGTTTTGCAAATGAGACAACTCAAATGATGGCCTGAACAAAAAAGGTGTAATAATTAATTACAGTGTGAATCAACAGCAAATTCTACTTTAATACCCTCTCTATGTACAATAAAGGAGAATCGAAATATTTTTTCTGTGTGTCAACATTCTCGCTCCTTTTACTTCATTAAATCAAGATGATATAAGCCCCAGGAGACAGAAGTGCAAATTTTAAACCTGTATTGATTTAACCTTCCCTCTGTAAATATTTCATAGTTCTATAATGTGTAAACACAATCATGCACAGAACAAAGGATTGCACTTTTTTGTTAGTACACAGAAAGACAGTATTTATTATGCCATTTAAACAATACTACATAGGAAAACACATGAGGATATTTTATGTTTGTTATAAATGTCGAGGATGATTGATACAACACTGCTTTTCAAAATAAATTTTCATTAAGAAAAGCTATTCCAAACTGTGATTTCCTTGAAGGACTACTTTTTGTACAAATACTATTTGTTAATTACACTTTCAGTACCTACTTCTAGCTTCTCTTTCCCACAAAAATTTGATGCAGGTTTTTCTGATGAAAGGTTACTTCTCTCAGTGCTTCACAGTTTTCTATATTCTACCAGACAATTTTCCATTCTGAAATTTCAACATTCTAATCATTTTCATAACAGATAAATGGTGGAAGCTTTTGGCGTGGATTATCTGGTTTGTAATGGTTGTTGTATGGTCTTCTGGCAATAACAAAAAAAACAACAACAAAATCCTGGAAACTGTATGTACTGAGGCCCTTTAGAAGCCCATAATGATTTGGATAGAGTTGTTACTCTTTACAGAGCCTCTTTGTAAAAACATCATCCAAAAGTAAAACAATGTTCTGAGAATTTCACTCTACTCTGAACTTTTTCTTGGGTACTGAATATTATATTTGTGAGCACTGATAGAAAAATTGATCTTGTAATTAAGTACTTTTTTCCCTGAAGTAGAAATGCTATGGCTTGCTGCAGTAGGAATCTGATGCTGAAAACTTCAGTATCAGCAGTGGTGGAGTTTAAATTAAAAAATACCTAAATATTCCTAGCAAGCAAAAGCATCTAGTAGAAAATTTGTATTTTACAATCTGTTTCTGGGTTGGTGAAAACCATTTATTTTATATGGAAATTTACAATATCATCCATGGTTCTAATTGTGCACATTTTAAAAGATCATACATAAAATCAACATAATATGCATCTAACTGTAACCATACTGGCATTAAACTGTCAAGCCCTTTTTCATGTCAGAGCACTTTTCTCAAGAATACTTTTATTGGAGTAATACCAGTTGGTGTGAACTGAACCATAGCCTTTTTTCCTTCTATTAGTACTTTATCAGATCTGATACTTTTTGAAGAATCAGTGCAGTGTTTATCTCCATGAAGTTTCACTATGTCACAGTAGCACAAACATCACTAAGGATATTCCTTTTAGGAACATTATGTTACATAGTCTTCTCCACTACCATCTCTAAGATGTCACAGTTTCACTGTATCAAGACAACTCTTCTTTATAAAAATATGTTTCATTTATAACCTCAAGCTTGACTGAGGTTTTCCTAAAATACAAGAATACAAGAGAGAAGCAATCTGTCATTCATTTTAAAATGTGTAATTTTTCTTTACTTTTCTTTGTCTGTGTGTTCACAGAAAATACATAGAATTTATACTCTGGAAAGGGTCTTGCATGCTTTTATGTTACCCTTGCTTCTACATATACATATGTATACATAGGTACATAAATATATACATATATATATACATATGTGTATAAGGCAAGGTCTACAAGAAACGTGACAAGACTTCATCCTGTTTAGGTGACTGAGTAACAGGGTAACTTGCAGTCAGTCCTGAAGGCCAAGAAAGTCCAGGAAGGTTGTGTCGCAGTTGGTGGAGTGCCATGACCTGCCAAAGAAGTGTCTTTAAAAAGACGTCCTGGTGGCACAGGCAATGTCCTCGCTCCTGGGCAAAGTGATTTAGCTCTTTTGTGACTCAGCAATGCTGAAGAAAAGGGACGAGAGCTCATGTGGGGATCCGAAGAGCAGATTTATTGGTCTTCTTCTCAAAGGGGGCCAGGGACGAGAAACTCCAAACAGGGTCTGGGAAGAGGGGTTTATATAAGGAAGCTCAGGGGAGGGGTAGAGCACCAGACCAATTCGCTGAGGTGCAGGGGAGGAACAAGGAGGGAAGAGCCAATGAGATACAAACTATTTGCTTAGAGCAGGGAGGCATTATGGGAGAAATATTCTTCTCTAATATCAGAAAGGTGGATGCCTAAGAGCCTTCTCTCCAAGGGAGAGTGGCTAACTCCATTTCTGTCGGCCCATTGGCCTCCACAAGGTTGGACCTGTTTCAAGAGAAAGTCTTAAAGATTAAAGAGCAGATTGTGTTCCCATATGCCATCAGACAAGCCACCAAGGAAGAAGACGAGCTCTCTGTTTAAGAAAAAGTCTAGGTTGAACTCAGAGTTAAAAAAGGGTATATCATCTCTGTAAGGAGAGGCACGTAACTTATGGGGACTACAAGATGTTACAAGGTAGGGAGAAAATTAGAAGGACCAAAGACAAACTGGAACTTAATTTAGTTACTATGGTCAAGGACAATGAAAAAAGTTTCTATAAATACATTGGCACCAGAAGGACAGTTAATATGATTTTCCATCCATTGTTGGATGCAGTGGGTAGCATTTTGTCATGGCATGAGGAAACAGTACTTAATGCCTTCTCTCCTTCACTATTTATTACCAGAACCAGTTGTCCTCAGGTTGCCCACCTTCTAGAGCTGGAAGTTAGTGATGGGGAGCTGAATGAAGCCCTTACAATCCATGACAAAATGGTTCATGAACTATGCCAATTAGACACCCATAAGTTTTAGGGCCCAGTGGGACATACATGAGAGTAATGAGGCAACTGGCAAAAGAGTTTACGAACCCACTTTCAATCATATAAAAGCCATCCTGATTAACTGGAGAAGTTCCACTTGACTGGAAATTATCAAGTGTAACATTTGCCTCAGAAGGGTCAGAAGTATGCTCTAGAGAGCAACAAGCCTGTCAGTCTGAGCTTGGTGCAAAGGAAGGTTGTAGATAAGATTATCCTGAGTGCCATCACACAGCACATGCAGGACAACCAGAGGATTGAGCCCAGCCAGCAGAGGTTTGTGAAAGGCAGGTACTGTTTGAACAGCCTCATCTCTTTCTGTGATTAGGTGTGGATGTTGTCTATCTTGGCTTGACTTAAGTGTTTTTGGCGCCTTTCCCCACAACGCGTTACTGGAGAAATGGGATGGTCAAGGCTTGGAGGAGGGTACTCTTTGCTGGGTTAAAAGCTGTCTGGGGCTAGCCCCAGAGAGTGTTGGTGAATGGAGTTACATCTGGTTGGTGAGCAGTCACTAGTGGGACTCCCCACAGCTCCGTGTTAGGGCCAGTCCTATTTAACATCTTTATTGGTGATTTGGACTAGGGCATTAAGTTCATCCTCAGTAAACCCACAAATGATACCAAGGTGGGCAGGAATGTTGTTCTACTGGATGGCAGGGAGGGTTTGCAGAGGGATCTGGATAGGCTGGATTGATAGATTGAGGATAGCTGCACAAAGGAAAGTCCTTGGGTTATCCCAACCCCATGCAGCCCTACAAGTCAGGGGAGTTGTCTTGGGAGATGCTCAGCAGAAAGGGACCTAGGGGTGCTGGTCAACAGGAGCGGCACATGAACCACCACATGGTCGGGTGGCCAAAAGGCCACGTCCTGGCCTGTACCAGCAATAGTGTGGCCAGCAGGACCAAGGCAGTGATTGTCCCCCTGTAGTCAGCACTGGTGATGCCACACCTTGAATTCTCTGTTCACCTTTTGGCCCTTCACTACAAGAAAGACATTGGGGTACTGGAGCGTGTCCGGAGAAGGACACTGGGGCTGGTGAAGGGTCTAGAGCACAAAGAGCAGCTGAGGGAACTGGGGAGAAGTCACTGCTCTCTAAATTTCCTGAAAAGTGGTTGTAGTGAGGTGTGGGTCAGTCTGTTCTACCATGTCTCAAGCAAAAGTGTAAGAAGAAATGGCCTTAAGTTGCACCAGGAGAAGTTCAAATTAGAAATGAAAATTCACTGGAAGAGTGATTAAACATTGTAATAAGTTGCCTAGAAAGGTGGTGGAGTCACATCCAGACATCTCTTCCAGAGATCTTCCAATTCCTGAAGAAAGAGATAGAGACAGGTATTTGACAGGAGCATATAGTGACAGGATGAAAGCGAAAGACTTTAGAGTGAAAGAGAAGAGGTTTAGTTTAGATATTAGGAGAAGTTGTTTAGTGTGAGGTGGTGAGACTCTGAAAGAGATTGCAGAGAAATTGTGGATTGGGACAGTGTTCAATGAGCTCTGAGCAATCTGTTCTAGTGAGAGGTGTTCCTGTTCACAGAGGGAGTTTAGAACTAGATGATCTTCAACGTCCCTTCCAACACAGGCCCCTCTCTGACTCTAGAATTCTAAGTGCCACCAGACAAATTTGGAATGGATATTAGGAAAAATTCCTTCACTGAAAGGATGGCCAAGCTTTGGATCAGGCTACCTAGAGAAGGGGTGGAATCAATTCCCTGGAAGTGCTCAAAAACTCTTTATTTGTGGCTCTTGGGGACATGGTTTAGTGGTGAACATGGCAGTGCTAACAGCTGGACTCATTGACTCTAGATGTTTTTTCCAATCTGAACAATTCTATGATTGTGTAATCCTTTCTAGCTCCTGTCTGGAATTAAGAGAACCCTGCAGGCTAACTGTAGATCCAAAAGTCCTAGCCATAAATTTACAATTCAAATGTGCCCCTTTGAAAGACTGACCTACTACACATGTCAGCAAAGTGTACTCAGCACCTGCTTCCAGCAACTAGGATACATGGGGGCAGTCAGTGTTATCAATCTTCTGCCACATCAGATATTTCTTATGTTTGTTCTCACTTGCAACAGCCTACAAGTAAGCCTCAGGGAAAAGTTGAAAAGCAAACCCTGAGTATTTTTCCCAAGGTCGTGTCTAATAAAGGCACATTGCCAAAGTTCAAATATATTGTTTGTAATAAAACTAGGTAAATAAATCTGCAGAGATTTCCTCCCCAATACCCCCCAATAATAAAAAAAGGCCTAAGGTAACTATCTTGTTGTGTTTGCAAGCCTTTAATAATGGAATCAGAAGGCTTTTGTTGTATTATTTCAGCATGCAATTGAAATGCCACATTCACAAGTGGAAAATTTTTAACATGAAAAATCCAAGTAAATATCTTGTTGAAAAGGAATTTTGTTGAATATTTTTCTAATAGTAAGCGTATTACAAATGGTACTATTTGTAGAATATAGGTGTGAAAACATGCAAATGGCATGCAGGCCTGTGTCAGAAACAGTGTGGCCACCAGGACAAGGGAAGGGGTTGTCCCCCTGCACTCAAGCACTGGAGAGGCTGCACCTTGAATCCTATGTTTAGTTCTGGAAGAAACTAAAGGAAGTTACAAGGAGGACATTGAGGTGCATGTCAAGAGAAGGACAATGGAGCTGATGATGGGTTTGAAGCATAAATCTTAAGAAGAGGGAATGAGGGAGCTGGTATTGCTTAGCCTGGAGAGAAGGAGGCTGAGGGAAAACTGTACCACTCTATAAAACTGCCTGAAAGGATGCTCTCATAAGGTGGGGGTTGGTCCCTACTCTCAAGTAACAAGCAATAGGACAAGAGGAAACAGCGTCTAGATGCCCTAGGGGTGGTTTAGATGGGATATTAGAAACAATTTCTTCACTGAAAAGGTTTTCAAGCCCTGAACGAGCTGCTCAGGTAGGTGGTTGAGTCACCAGCCCTGGAGGTATTTAGAAGATGGTATTAGAAGACTTGGTATTTAGGGAAATGGTTTAGTGATGGGCATGGAAGTGCTGGGGTAATGGTTGGACTCAATGACCTCAGAGGTCTTTTCCAACCTTGATGATTCTATGATTCAGACAGCAGCTCTAAATACTAAGCTGAATGTAAAGGTGGTATCTGCACCACTGAATTAGTGGCTTGTCTGCAGTTTCTTCTGTCTTCACTCAGAGCCAGGATTAAAAACACAAAGGAGACAAATTTTCCCATATTCAGGCTTGTTTGTTTATTAAATCTTATCTAAAGCACAGAGAGTTCAGCAACTCTTCTAGCTACCAGCTAAAAGTGAGCAAAATGGAGGTGAATTTAGCGAGTTACAAGGTCTTTTAAAGCTAAACAGTCCAATAGAGAATTAGCACCTATATTATTTATACTTTTTTTTTACCCAATAGCCAAACTCCTTTGACCTACAGTGAAGCACTAACTATCCAACAGAAACTACTACCTAAAACTATGAAGAAGAAGGAAGAAGACAAAAAGAAACAACACCAAAAATACTCCATCTTGTCCCATACCTATTACTACATTTTAAATACCTCAAATTTGAAACCCTTCACCATGTGAAATCACACACTTCTATTTTAACTACAGACCCGTGACTTTAACTCCATCACTTAAATTTGGAACCCCTCTCCAAGGCCTCAGGTCAAAAGCAGTGCTCACCCAGAGGTCAGCGCCAGAAAGCACAGTAAGCTCAAAAATCCCACATTTCTGGGATCCTACAGCTGAAATGCTTCTACAGGAAGGTTCCCAAGTGTAAGGAAAAAAAAGAGGAAACAAACTCACCTGCCTACCACAATTGCAAAGCCTCACCCATGTTGCTTCAGGCAGGAGAGTGAAAGCCATTAGGTCCTGTCATACTCTGAAACCCTTCTGAGGGACTCTAAGTTTTGCATAAACTATTGAAATGACTGATAGGTCAAAAAAAACCTGAAATATTTAGTTATTTTTTTTCATACAAAGACTGATACAACTGAAGAACACACTTAATAAAGGCAAGGAAGGATTGGATACTGACTCTAAGACTGAAGAATATTTTGGGTTCAGCTTTTTTCCCTCTGCTTAAACCCTCTGCTATCCTGGTGAAGTCACTTATTGTCACTGAATTATCTAGAATGCCAGGAAAAAGAAATGTTGTATAGAGACAAAATTTTGATGTTGTGCCAGTGTACTGGAAATGTGGAAATTTGTATTAAAATATACAATTAGAAGGTCTTAAACAGTAGACTAAATAGCAGGAAAAGCAGTTCAAGGTGGGGAGACCTACAACAAAGCTAAAGACAGCATTTCACCATATACCTGATAATGAGTGCTTCTTATCATCATGCTTCCCCCCCCCAGTAATTTGTTTCAAATTAATGCTGAAAATCTATGTACCAGTGAAGAAATTTTGACTTGTGACAGATATGATGCCCACATTATTTGTATTGCAACCTAGATCTGTCAGAAGAATTGTTTTCAAACTATTTTTTCTCAAGATATAGCATGTCTTTATAGTAATTTTGTAGATAAGCACAGCTAAATGTGTAAGGAAGAGAAATATTTTTCTCATTTCTATGATTACAGTATTTGGTTTTAATGAGAACTTCAGAGTTAATCTTTGTGTGCCTTCTTATCTGATCTTGCTTTGCTGAGCTTTTTAAACATAAATGTCCTGAAGCAAAATACCAGTAATCTTAAAACATGGGAGGCAGATAACATGCCAGTCAAACTGTTTGCTTTGATGCACACTATCAGAGACAATGCAAAGTGCCTGGTTTTCATCATGAAACTGAACCCTGCGACCTATGCTATGAATATAATGAACTTTTAAAGGGGGATGATGAACATTCTATCTTTATTTATTAGTAGAACAAAGCAAATGCAGCCTGAGGAAAGTGGGGGATTTTTTCGGATGGAGATGTTGTAGGTAAACTGTCAGGACACATAGGTATTGCTATCTATGTAACATGAAATTCAAGTTTTTTTCAAGAACTTGGAGCTGTTTCAGTCGGCAGCCTGGCAATGGAATAGGGTACTTGATGCAAGGGATTGTTTCAAGAATGAATCTGATGATAGAAGAAAGTTTTAAAACACATTCCAACCAAAGATTAAAAATTAAAACAGTTGTTTTGTAGCAGTCTCTGTATCAAATGAGGAACTGCTGCAAGAATAGTACATCAGGGTAATGTGTCCCCAGTGACTGAGGCACTGAATGAGAAGACTGAACTAACTGGAGTTAGTTAATCTGGTTTGTTGGTTTTCCTTCTATCCAGACTTGTAAGTTCTTGAATGATAAATTATTTTTGAACAGTTAAAAAAAATAGTTTGTTTTCAAGTGCAAGTGAAAAACTCGGACTAATTATGTTTTAGAAGTTCAGTAGTTAGAAAATACATAAACTTTAAGAGAAGCCTTCAATATGAAATGATGTATCAGACTTTGATCCCTTATTCATCAAAATGCAAGAGCTCAGTAGTCTTAAATCAGAGCTCATCTTGTTGTTATGATAGCACATGCTAATGTTCCTGTATGTCTACTGAACATTCAATAACTTGACTTCATCTTACTCAGTGAAATAAGTTAACATGAACAGTGGAATAAATTAACATTACAGACAAATTAAATATAAGGCAGAGAAATGGTACTAAATCTGTAGAGACTGAAAGGCTGAAAAGAAATATTTACTTTGGAGTTCTAGCCTTCTGATGTACCAACAAACAAATGATAGCAATCTTCTCTTTCAATTTGTGCTTTATGTTATCAAAAGAAAGGATAAATAGTCATATTTTCAAACAAATCTTGTTTTGAGAAATGTGGAAATTTACATTCAGAATTAGTAGTGAGCAGAATCAACAATGCATCTGCAAAAAAAAAAAAAAAAAATCATACCGCAAAAAAATGTCTCATTTTAAATTATCATAGAAGATTACTAAAACTTCATAACAAAGAAAAAAAACAGCCTATAAATCAAAACATGAAATATTTCTGAGAAGGAGTCAAATATTCCTTTTAAACATGCTGTCAGCTGCAGTGCCCTTCTTGTGCCCACACATCAACAGAAGAGACTGAGGCAGAGTCCACTTTCCAAAGGATGATGATGACTGGAAAATGTTAGCATTTTATTTGGTGTAGATGAGCAGGTTTTGGGCATGGTGAGAGGTTGCAGTCTCCATTGGTAAAAGCCAGCTTGTGCTGGACATGGAATCCGCTGATTTCACAATGGACCCACTGCAGTACACAGCCAAGTATACCAGCAAAGTTGGTGGCACCTCAATTGAAACACATTATTTGAAAGAGCAAAAAATATCAGTCACAGTAAAGCAGGTTGTCAAAGGGATGAGAAAGTAAGAGAGAAGATTTAGGCCAGAAGAGAAGATATAGGAGTAGTATATAACCTTATTCACAGATTCTGGTCTTAGTTACATGAATGATGAGAAATGATTTTGCAGTGGACTTTCCTCTGATGGAGAAATTAGATCATTGTCATTCCCACCTCTCTTTGGCAACAACATTGGCAACACATATATATTTTTAAAGCACATTATATATATTTTTTGTTTTGTTTTGTTTTGTTTTGTTTTGTTATTTTTGTTCTGACAGTGAATATTTCTTTAATGGTTGATTTTCTCTAAACTTCAATTTCTAGTTATCCCAGGTAGTTAGTATCTTTCTGCTGGCTGGATCATACGGGATAGCATTGATGATGCTGCCACACCTCAGAGTACGGCATGGACCAGGTGCAGTTTTTCATAATATGACAGTTTGTAAATAGGGAAAGTAGGTGAAAGTCTGTGTATTTTTATCTCCCTAAAGCTTCTAAGTAAAATGGATTGAGATGGATACAATGTACTCCTGCTCATGACAATGGTAACTTTTTCTCCTCCGGAACATGCTAGCAATACTAATAAATGACAAAGCCCCTACGGCATTTTTCTGTCTCACAGCAGTAGTTCCAAGCTTTGTGGATTTGGATGGGTCTCATTATTATTGTTTAGGTCTTAATGAGTACTGATAAAATATTCATTGACTTTTGAAGTTTTATTTTTTTAAGATGTTTGTAATTATGCACCTGTGTGGGTAACTAAAGTTATCCTGCCATAAAGATCCATGAAAAAACAGTCAACAGAATAAAGGCATCAATAAAATTGCCTTTACAGTTATTTCCAAATTGCATTTTCTGCTGACCTGGGTTTTACATCTTTAAATATTAATTATTGATTTGCTAGTTTGAAAACACTTGCTGGAGGTCCCTATATATTTTTTTATTATTATTTAACTCCTCTCCATCTTTTCCTTCACTTCCATTTTCCTGTCTTGAATTTTCCCTCACAACAAGCAGAGTTAATAAAACACAATTCTCAGTGACAGTAGTGCCATACATCAATGAAATCAGTAGTAGATATTATAAAGTTACTGGAAGCTGTGTTCATACATAGTGTGCCATCTTTTTGCAAAAGATAGTGGGGAAAATGTTTGACAAATGCTGTAAGACTCAAGAAATCAAGGGGAAGAAATAGAACAGAGCTCTTTATACTGTTTTGATTTTTGACTGATTACTATTCAGTCAAATACTTTCCTCAATCCCAGCTTAAAAACAATCACAAAACCTGTGCTTAAGAGGAGTGCACTGAAAGCTTTTCCTCCCTACAAAGTTCCCTTTTTGAGTCATGTTGCCTTTTCAGAAAGTTAATCTTGGCTGTAGGTTTCTGGTTCTTACCTTTCATAAAATCATATATTCACAGAATGATTTACCTTGGAAGTGACCTCAAAAATCATCTATTTCCAATCCCCCTGCCACAAGCAAGACACCTTCAACTAGCCTAGTTTGCTCAGAGCTCCATCTGGTCTGGTCTTGAGCATCTTCAGGGGCATCTACAACTTCCCTGAGTAACCTGTTCTAGTATCTATCCACCTTCACAGAATTTCTTTCTACTAGTTAACCTAGATCTACTCTGTTCCAAGATCATTTAAGATCATTATCCCTTGTTATCACGACATGGCCTTGTCAAAAGTCCTCCTCCAACTTTCCTGTAGACCCATTTTAGCTACTGGAAAACTTTGATATGATCTCCCCTGAGCCTTCTCTTCCCCTGACTGCACAGCCCCAGCTCTATCATTCTGTCCTCAAAGGAGAATTGTTCCAGCCCTGTGGTCTTTCTGGAGGCCTCCTCTGGACTTGTTCCAACAGGTCCATGTCCTTTCTGTGCTGGGGACCCCAGGGCTGGATGCAGCACTGCAGGTGGGGTCTCAGTGAGGGTACAGAATCCCCTTCCTCATCTTGCTGCCCACACTGCTTTGGATGCAACCCAGGATACATTTGGCTTTCTGGCCTGCAAGTGCACATTGCTGGCTCATGTCAAATTTTTCATCCACCAGAGTTCCAAGTTCTTTCCCTCAGGGCTGTTCTCAACCGATTGTCACCCAGCCTACATTGACACCACGGCTTACCCTGGCCCAAACAGAGCACCTTGCACTTGGATATCTTGCAGGGACATTGTCAAATGCTTTGCACAAGTTCAGGTGTTGCTCTCCCCTTATCCATTATTGCAACTCTGTCAGAGATGGTCACCAAATTTACCAGGTAGGATTTGCCCTTAGTGAAGCCATCTTGGCTGTCATCTATAACCTTCTGATTTTCAAAGTGTCTTAGTTTCCAAGAAAATTCTCTCCATGATCTTACCAAGGTGAGAATGACCAGCCTGTAGTTCTACAGATTTTCCTTATTGTCTGTTTTGAAAATGGACATTATAATTTCCCAGTTCCTCTTTCCACTCTCTTTTTCTAAGTGGGAATTTCATTGAACTGTCACAACTTAAGCATGATGGATAGTGACTTAGCCACTTCCTCAGCCGGTTCCTTCAGGACCTGAGGATGTATCTTATCACATCCCATGGACTTAGGCACCTTCAGCTCCTTAGATGGCCTTGCACCTGATTTTCTCCTATAGGAGACTGTTCCACTTTTTGCTACTTTCTACTTGCTATCTGCAACGTGGGCGTTGGGGCTGGAGCACTTCCTGGTAAAGAACAAGGCAAAAAAATTCCTTGAGTGCCTCAGCCTTCTCCACATTCTGGGTAAACTTTTGGAAAAATAGGAGAGCTAGAAAAATAATGGAAAAAGTTAGAATTCATCAGTTGAAAGAATGGTAGCTATTTCAATCTGCAAAAACCCTAATTACTGTGTTTTGTCTAGATTCTTATGATTTTAATTGTAAGAGGACGGCAAAGAGAACATTTTTAAACTTGTTACCCAAAATGCCTTTGCAGGCTGTGCAAAAATTAATTCTTCATCTTAGTGGAGCCAAAGACATATTAGTCTTTTGATTTAAATTTACTGAATTTACTTGAAGTTTAAAATTTAGACACATTTATGCTTCCTCTGTCCAGGGAGATTTTCAGGAAAAAAGTATGTCTATTCTAAGTTCAGATGCTTTCTTTTAAATCAAAGCAGTTTCTTCACTGCTAAAGAGTCCAGACTCCTTTCTCTGACTTTTACTGTGTCTGTCCTTTGGAAACCAAGCAGATTTCTCTAATCAGCAAATTTCCCTCATATGGTGCTTGGACTTTGTGTGAATGTGTTTTGTAAGCTGTAATAGCTGGGAGCTGAATTGGGATTTTTTATGATTTGAAGGTAACATCTCTGCTTGGTGAGGCAAACAAAGCTTATCTGAAACCAGTGGGAGCTAAGGAACATCTCAGGAGATGAGTCTGCTCTTTCTTCCATTTAAGCTTTTGAGCACAAAGTTCCACAGTAACAGGTCTGTGGGTATTACAGAAAAGGATATTAAGGGACTTTCCTAAGTGACACTGCAGCTTGTCAATTGTAACAATATGCCTCTAAAATTACCACATCTTTCTGAAAATGCAGATGTAGTTTCTGACTCCTTAAAGTATTTCCCCATCAAGCTGCTTCTGAATGCAGTTAAAAGTAAACCTTGAGGCCGTAAATCTGCTTCTGTGAAGTGGGAGGGATAGTTGCAGTTATCTTAAGTATTCTTTTACTGCTTTGTAAGGGGAAGTACCCATGCCAAATTCTCTTCTAGAAGAGACTAGAACTATTTAAAAATGCTACATACACCTCTGAAGTAATAAAAAGCAGATTTTTCTAAAACTGGTGTCATTGTGGTGTAAGATCTACTTTTGCTCCAAATGGTCCACAGATAGTACTTACAGCTTGTATCCTTGCTGTGCTGGTGGTGGTTTTCTGGTACTTTCATTTTCATCCATTTCATGGTTTTCTTTCCCATCCCAGCCAGAAAACTTTTGAGCAGAGTGGTAATTTTGGCTCTTTGTCCCTAGAGGAATTATATGGACAGCAAAGTAAAGAGAGCTCCTCCCTAAAAGCTAGTTACTTCTTTCTCAGCTATCAGATATGTGGCATATTTTGAAAGACAGAAATTATAGCATCTTTATGGAATAAAGATTAGAAACCAGTAATTTTGTCATAATCTTTTATGATGAGTTTCTGTAGTAGTTAGGATTAAACTGTGTGTGCACAATATAGATTTATTTCTGCAGTCTTTCCTTTGGGAATCATGCAATTATGTGAGGATCCAGCCTGTGCAGTCACAAAGACAAGCTTGAAAATACATTAGGAGGGCTACTGATGTAGTGGAATGTTCTAAACCCACAAGGAATGTTAGACAACATAGCTAAGAACACCCAGCAGTCAGGGGAACAGTTCCAATGGAAATTGTGTTTCTAAACATGTTATTTTTTGGAATTAGAAACAATATGAGAGCAGAAGATTTTTTTATATTGAAAGTGGCAAAATCTGCAGTAAATTCTACTCATCAAAAGAACCCCCTGTAAATAAATGCAGATTAGACAGCTGTCCAGAAACATCCCTTCCCATGACTGAGAAATGACTCTGCAGCAAGAATGTCTCTGCCCCTTCAAAAGCAGCACCCACTCTGTGCTACTGCACTTGGAGGAAGAGCCTTGCCTTTGTGCTCAGGAGTCCAGTTTTTTCTCTGGTGTGGTGGCTGAGTTGCACCATCCTTCTCCTGGAAATATGGCAGATAGCTCTTGTTGTAGCTGCATTTGTAGCTGTTGTCACTGCATTAGTGAGTGTACAAGGAGGAGGCAGAATATACAGAAAAAGAAGTAGGGGAGAATTCCTTGCTGAACTCCTTTTAAAAGGGAAGATTTTAGAACTTTTCAACCTGTCTTTGAACCAGTCTCAGTTACAGAAAAATAAAAGGTGGGGGGAAGAAAAAAGTATTCTAGTATTCTGTTGCTCATACAATATTAATGGATAACTAAATAAATAGAAGAGACCTGATCTGTCTGACCTGATCTGCCCCAAAGGACTCAAAATGTATGTGAATACCTGGCTACAATTAAAAGTATTATTCTTCAGGCAGACACAGATTCCTATAAGACTCTGTCTGAATTTACTCATTCATTAGGGAGGAAATAGTACTCATTAGGGAGGAATAGACCAAGACATAAGTGATCTTTTCAAAAAGAATTTCATATAATAATTTTAGGTAGGGTTTTCTTTGTTTGTCAGTTATTATTATTGTTGTTGTTGTTATTATTATTATTATTAATATTGTTATTATTATTATTATTTTGTAAAGAAATTGTTGGGAATCTTGTGGAAAAATAATACTTACTTAAGCTCTAAATATTATTTACACAGGAAGTGTTTAGATTGCTGTTTCTGGTAAAAGTAGTAGTATGAGCTTCCATTTGCTGTAGAAGGATTGACTGAAGAAGTCAATTGTGTTATAAATAAGAATTATGTATCTTTTGAAGACATTTCTATTTGTATTCAGTATTTAATGAATTTAGGATAGATATATTCTCAAATTCCAAATCAAAGATCAAAATTCTAGAATTCCCAATCAGAAATATTTCCCTGTACATTAAAAAAAAAAAAAATTAAAAAAGGAAGTTAATATCAGTATAACTTTCTTAAATGCAATCTACAAACAGCCTTGGAGCACATATCCTGCAGAGTATATGCTGTATAGTGCTTTAAGAAAGAATTATTTAAAGAGCTAATGATTCATTTAGATGGGGAAAACATGTTGCTTGTTGTCTGATGATCTGTGAAAAGAGCAAGAGAACATTTTCTATTGAGTGGGGTATCTTTTAATTGCCTTTTTTAAAAAAGTAGAGAAGACGTAGAAACCACACTCAGAACATTAGAAATTGAATTGGACTTAATCAGCCTTGGGTAGCCCTGGAAGAAGATGAGTAACTGTATCTGTACTTAAATGTATTTAGACACAATATACATACATATGCTTACACTTAAACATATGCATGCATATATATATATATGTTTCTAGTATTTAAAATATTTATGCCTACCTTAAGTCTAATGAAGCATAAGATAATTATGAAATATTTTCATTAAATGATATATAATGAATCACTTTGTATTAATACTTAAAGGCTCTGGCATAATGCACATTGTCAAAAGTGTTAGAAATGGTATCTTACTGACCAAAAAGGTATGATATGGACACTTCACTATTACCGGACATGATGAATTCATTTAACTCTAGTTAAGGTATGCTGTGCATTGCTATTTTGCAAAAACAACATTTTAATATACCATCAACATTCAGTTCACACATCTAACACAAAACCTTTGAAGTCTAAGTGCAAATCTGCATATAGCTTTTCTATGCAAGTCTGAGTCATGCAGGGAGATGTTACATGCAGCTATACAACTGAGCACACAGCACAGCTGTTTCAACTTTGGTATTTATTTGGTAGCTTAAGACTAAAAATAAAAATGTTTAGGAAGAAATTTCAAGTCAAATTAAAATGCTAAATATTAAAAAATATTGTTATTTTATTAAAGGTAAACTCTTCAGTTTTGAAGTTTCTTTGCCAAAAGCTTTTGAGATTTTTAGCAGCATTCTTAATATTCACTAAGGTCCCATATCATCTGATGTACTACACCAGCACTTCCTAAAAGGCTATTCAGGGAAGTTTGAAGATGGAAGCTTGATGAAGATGAAGATTTATACTTCAGACAATGCAACAAGAAAGTCTGCTATGGTCCTCTAAATAGCACTTGCAGGAAAGGTGGAAACAAAATAGTTTCTTAACTACTTTTATTTGAATTGAATTAACAAATGTGATACTGTTTGGAGCTTACAGTCTTCATTGTTACTGCAATGTACAAGGCAAATATGTGTCTTATACTATGTTTATACTTTTTAGCTTTAATTTGCTTGTATTACATAGTTGCAGATGTTAGTTCTGGGCTCATTGTTCCAAGTCCCCTATGAATATATAATCATAGGCTAAAAAGACTTAAAATCTCAATAGTCAGAACAGAAAAAATGTGATGCACATTTTTCACCACAGGAATTCAGATGGCAAAACTTGTTGTGATTGAATAGAAAATATTCACACTTTGGAAGATTCAAAGAGGGCAAGGGAAGGCCGCAGTCAGTGGAAAACTTCAAAGGGAGGTGAGTGACTGTTCAGCTTACTCAGAATGCAAAGCAACATTCACCACTGGGGGTAAATAAAGAGCATTGCTGACTGTGAGGATATCACCAAACTTTGAGTTGTCCAGAGATAACTGGAAAAATTTGCAGCTTCTATCAAAGAGTTAGTTTTCTGTCTGGAAGATGGTTCTGATCCTGAGTCTCCAAAGCCTGGAAGAAGGCTTGCTCGTGGCAGGTGCCCAGCCATGCAGCTTCATCTGCTGGACATGATGCACTTGTCTGTTTGCTCTTTTTTCTCTCTAAGACAAGTTCTATACAGCTTTGGGAAATATTACACTGGGGTTTTTTTGTTGTTGTTTTTTTTTTTGTTTGTTTTTTGTTTTTTTGGGTTTTTTTTTTTTTTTTTTTTTTTTCCATTTATAATACGAAATTTTCTATATATTTTAAAATATCCCAAGACAGAGGAAAAACACATTTATCTGAACATTTAAAAGTGGGGAGAGATGTAGTCTGAGTAATAAATTTTCATGAACTCAAAATACTGAAATTATTGTTGATGATCTTCAACAGGTAATATCCACTACTATCTACAATTAAAAATTCTAAGACAAGGTTCATCTGCTGCAGGGAAAACTGAAAGCTGTAAACAATGATACAGAAATTCTGAATGATCTTGACAAACTTTCCTTCATTTTGCTTTTCAAAGATAGAGATAATTTAACAATTTAGTCTCTTGAATAGAAAAAGTTATTCAGTTAAATATAATGTACAGCTATAACTCTACTTCAATAATTTAGTAAAACATTTTGAAATTTCACTTAGGTAAAGAAGTTTTATAAGCATTGCTAATATTATTTATTCTAATTTTATTGTACAGAACATAAATAATTGTTATAATTTTCTAATCAAGGTACAAATGTCTACTACTGCTGTTATTCCCCTAAATTATGGTGCAAGGATTTCTAAACTTGCACATCATCTTATCTCATATTCCAGAGAAAAAGTAGCTCATAGAGGTATAAACATAATGCAGTTTTTCAGAAGTGCTAATCAACTGCATGAGAAAACAAAAAACCCAAAAGAAAGCACAATTAGATGTGCTGTGTCTTTAAGAGTAAATGGCTATAAAGATTAAAATGACAACAGTGGAATCTCTGGGGAGATTGATTTTCATTGCAAAGAGGTAATTTTAAACTTTTAAAAATATGTTTGCCTTAAATCTACCTGTATGTGTCAACAGAAGACATTAGATCTTCGTTCTGTAATAACAGGCTGATAATATCCCTGGCAATCCAAGTAGTCAAAATAGTACAAATACTATGGATAAACTCTGTATTGCCTTTTCAGCCTGTTAACATAATCTATTATTTCCCAGAAACTGGATCTAAGTTACCCATGAAAAACCTGGTAGGAAAAAGTTATGTGTCAGGACCCAGTGAGGTGATTCAGGAACTTATTGTCCTGCTATTTCATTCAGGAAAAAGTTTACGTATTTTACATGCAAATACATCATGCACCTCTACAAACATCTCTTTCTTAGGTAAAAGAGATTTAATTAAATGGATGAGAAAATAGTCATGTCAGTGGCTCTGTTTCCATAAATTAAATTTTATTTTGTACCCAGGATCTTCAGTAAATAAACAAAGAAACAAATTAATAAATAATGTAGTAGAAACATGAGTTTTTTTCAGCATCTTTAAAAAGGCCTGTTGGTTCCGAGCATATTTTATAAATATTTCAAAAACAGTGTCCAGCATAATGTCAATGTTCCTGAGCTCAATTTCCATTTCATGTCCCAGTTATGTTGTTGCCAGTTTTATGATCTAAAGCTGTCTGTACACTGAAAATCCTCATATCTATCTCTTGATTTTGAGAAATATTAGCTGTTACATTCATTTTTGACAGGTCATGTGAGTTTCCATATTAATTGTGTAACAGAGAAGAAATAGCTGAGAAATACTACTTTGACCTTTTTTTTTTTTTTTTTTTTTTTTTTTTCAGTGCATGAAGAATGAGGACAACAGTATTGTAATCTAAATAGACTTTCACTTTTTTTACATTTTGCAACTGGCAAGTGATTCCAGAACTTTATATCTTCTCCCTACTGCCTTGCTGCTTGCTACTGAGCCTTTAGCAAGTCTCCCTTCAATTTGGCCATAAAAGTGTTGACCTCAGTAATGTGTTTGAAGAAACCCCAAAAACATAAAAAATAACTACAGTAAGAGAAACATTTTTTTTTTTTTGTCAGTATTGCTTGGCACAAAATACAGATTATCCACTGTATTCTATTCAGGGAATTACTGACAGAATATATTCATAGCTTCATAGAGTCTTACAACAGATCCCTTTTGGGGATATAGTGTCAGAACAAATATTTTTGCTTGGGGCAAGACTGCTTTTTGAACTTCTGGCTTTATTAAAGTTGTGGGTAACAGGAAACTCTCAAAGACACAATTATCCATAATAAAGTCCCCAGTGGATTTACTGAAACCCATCATGTTGATAATTAAATTAATGAGGCTGTCAGTTTATTAATATTTTACTAATGTAAAGCAGATTGGTAAAGAACTAAGGTGCTACACACAGATACATCTATAATGCTACCACAGGGTGATCCTGATGGATGAACCTGATAATTGTATCACCCAACTTCTCAGTGACACCTTGTTCTCCTGATGCAGGTACATCACCTTGTAGTACCCACCAAAACCTGAATTGCCATTCAAGTCCCATATATTTAATTACATACAGGTTTTTTCACAAACATGTAAATATAGAAATATAAGTGATGACTAAGCATAACAGGGGGAAGTATAACCTTTAGTAACACTTATTTAAGATTTATTATTTGATAAATGATGGCGGACACACAACTTACACTGAAAGTGGTGGCAAGCATCAGCACTTTATTATTCCCCAGTATACAATATTTTATACCTTTGTTCTTACATGCATAAGGCCTTTAACACTTTGGTGATTGGTGAATACACATCAGCATTCCATGCTTCTCCTTCAGTACTGTTCACCTGTCTTAAACAGCTGTGACTTATGGGGGCAAGATTACCTGCAGCACTATCTCTATTCTCTTACAATCCATTCTCCCACACCTCTCCCTCTTTTCTTTTAATTACAAAGTTGCAAGATCTCCAAAAAGACATGTTCAACTAAACTGACATAATGACACATTCACACATTTCACTTAGGACTAACAATTATACAAATGTTTAGGTGATGCATCACAGTAAGAACATACGTTTCTGATCCTGGTTCTCAAATATCCCAAGTAGTCTACCTAGCTTTGCTTTCAACAGATCAAAATAATTGTTTTATTTTCTGCATGATATAGATAATCATAGAGATCTTTTAAATTAATCAGATATTCACCTTTCTTCAGAGACAAGAGTCTCATCTCACTACTTAAGTTTCTCCTCACATATGAAAATATTCTGCATGTTAAAATCCTCTTGCTGCCATGTACTCCATATCCTCCTTCAGATAGGCTGTGCTATTCAAAATGTAGAATCAAAGTGAAAGTTTACAGTGGCACAACAACCTTTTCCAATTCCTTCTGTGTTGCTTTCTCATTAATTGTTAACTCTTGTTTTCTTTGTTTTAGTGTAGTTTTGCTTTTAACAGTATTTTAAACGTTTGTTTAGATTCCCTTCTGAATATATCAAATTCATACGGTACACATCAACAGAATTTTAACACCTATGCCTATGGGATAATAACAAAAAATAATATGCAATTCATAAACACAATACAAATGTTTCACCAGCAAATAAACGCAATAGAAGTACTCTCTCTCCAGCTCCCACTGCTTCTTTAATAAATTATCTTGCTCCTTTTTCAGTTTTTGTTGCTTTTGTCTCCTGAAATTTCAGTTCTTCTATCTGTTGAAGCAATGCTCTCTTTGAGTTCGGTCACCTCTTTTTTGTGTGGAGCAGCAGCTCAGCAAACTTTCTGCTGGACTCGCTGGGGGTCATGCCACACCGTGACTCTCCTGGTGCCCTGAGCCACTGCCACTCCCACAGCTCTGCTCCAGTGTTTCTCTCTCCTCGCCTAGCATCCGCTCCAGCCATGCCGGGGAGCGCGGCACCGCCCGTGTCCCGCCGCACACCGGCACTGCGGGGAGAGCAGCTGCCCGTGTCCCGCCGCACACACCGGCAGTGCGGGGAGAGCAGCACTGCCCGTGTCCCGCCGCACACACCGGCAGTGCGGGGAGAGCAGCACCGCCCGTGTCCCGCCGCACACACCGGCAGGGCGGGGAGAGCAGCACCGCCCGTGTCCCGCCGCACACACCGGCAGGGCGGGAGAGCAGCACCGCCCCGTGTCCCGCCGCACACACCGGCAGTGCGGGGAGAGCAGCACTGCCCGTGTCCCGCCGCACACACCGGCAGTGCGGGGAGAGCAGCACCGCCCCGTGTCCCGCCGCACACCGGCAGGGCGGGAGCGCAGCACCGCCCGTGTCCCGCCGCACACACCGGCAGTGCGGGGAGCGCAGCACTGCCCGTGTCCCGCCGCACACACCGGCACTGCGGGGAGAGCAGCACTGCCCGTGTCCCGCCGCACACACCGGCAGTGCGGGGAGCGCAGCACTGCCCGTGTCCCGCCGCACACCGGCACTGCGGGGAGAGCAGCACTGCCCGTGTCCCGCCGCACACACCGGCACTGCGGGGAGAGCAGCACCGCCCGTGTCCCGCCGCACACACCGGCAGTGCGGGGAGAGCAGCACTGCCCGGGACCCGCCGCACACACCGGCAGTGCGGGGAGCGCAGCACCGCCCGTGTCCCGCCGCACACCGGCAGGGCGGGGAGCGCAGCACTGCCCCGTGTCCCCGCCGCACACCGGCAGTGCGGGGCGCAGCACTGCCCGTGTCCCGCCGCACACCGGCAGTGCGGGGAGAGCAGCACCGCCCGTGTCCCGCCGCACACACCGGCAGTGCGGGGAGAGCAGCACTGCCCCGTGTCCCGCCGCACACACCGGCAGTGCGGGGAGCGCAGCACTGCCCGGGACCCGCCGCACACACCGGCAGTGCGGGGAGCGCAGCGCTGCCCGTGTCCCGCCGGCCTGCGGCTGTACCTGGTGGGGGACGGGGGCTCGCTCCACCACACCTGCAGGGGCGGCAGGCTGCAGCGCGTGTGAAGGCATGGCTGGCACTTTTGTTTTTTGAACAAAAAAGGCAGTTTTCACATTTGCTCTCGCTCTCTTTCTCAAATAAACAAAGTGCATAATGCCTGCTCCTCATGTGCAACACCCTTCTTCTGCAAAATTCCTAACAAAATGTCCAAAATTAATTTTTATTCTCCTGCTATTGGAGTCCCCTTTTCTAAGTTCTCAGCTGCTCACCTGGGGGTCAGTGTCTGATAAATTGTCCGGACTTTTAGACTCTCAGGTCAGCCTCCATTTCTTTCAGGCTCTCAGGTCAGCCAAGCTGACATTCTTCTTGTCTGGACATTCAGGCTCCCACTGCCACCTGCTTTTCAAGGCTGGGCTCGACCATCGGCTGATCTCAGGTTAGCAGTTCTCTACCTGAATCACATCGGGCTCAGCATTTGATGGAAGACACATGACTGACACCAAAAATGGTGGCAAGCATCAGCACTTTATTATTCCCCAGTATACAACCTTTCATACATTTGTTCTTTCATGGATAACACCTGTGTGCCCTTTTACTCTTTGGTGATTGGTGAATACACATCAGCATTCATGCCTCTTCTTCAATACTGTTCACCTGTCTTATACAACTGCAACTCATCAGTAGCAAAATTACCTGCAGCATTATCTCTATTCTCTTACAATCTGTTGACCAGCAGATAAAGCCCATGATAACTGGATTTCAAAAACAGAATTATGCTTTAGCCCCAAACATTGTCTCTAATGTCAGCTTTTAGCTATGTGACAACCTTGTTTTTTAACTTGTCTACAGTTTAATCTCACTACTTTTTTTATTCTGAGAACCACTAAATGCATTGCGGGCATTTGTGGATATAAGCGTTATATACATATAAAATATGCAAAATAGGGTGTGTCATTTTTACCACAGTCTTGTGATAAATTTATTTAAGCTATGTGACGCTTGTCACATAAAGTAACTCTTGTCTCAGAGCCCTTATAATAAAGCTAGTAATTTTTAAGAAGAAAGAAATCACAATTGGAATTGAAGTATATTAATTATAAGTAAGATTAACAAGTCACATTTCTGCTGGAGTTGCTTTAGACATGGATCTTAAAACTTGTGCAGGTGCAGAGCACAACTGCTTCTCTTTCATGTGATCTCACTAATGGATCCTTGGGCACTCTTTCTTATGTAACAACAGTTTAAAAATGTAAAAATTTCTGTATATACTTTTTCTGTAATCATTGGAGGAACAAATAGAAGTGAAGTGGAGCAGAATTTGGTTAAAAGGCTTAATGAAACACTAAGACCTTTATGGCAACTGAGAATATATTCTCAGAACTATGCTGTAGCTGAAAAAAAGATATCAGACATTTGATGAGAAGTATTTATCTCCCCTATATTATCTTTCTTAGTGACTGGCCTCAGGTGAAACAAAGACCTTAAAATAAATTTTTATAACTATCTACTCAGTTCATATTTCTAAGTAATCTGAAAGCCAGAAGTGACATATTTTGCATGTGGAAATAGCATTGAAATTGGATGGGAGTTCTGTTATTACACTTTAATTTGGCAATGCCCTAAAAAGTATTAAAGATAGGTACAGTTTTGTGGCATAGGAGTGGTTTTATTGTGATAAATATTCAGAAATGGATGCAATTCCAAAGCCCTTAAATTTTAGTGATGAACAATCCCTTTCTTTTCCAGTATATATCGTTTTGCATTTGGTAGAAGACAGTAGATGATCAGGTACAGGGTGGATGTTTCACAAGGAGAATGTGGAGATGTGCAGTCAAAAACTTATTTTCATTGTATTATTTTCTAATTGACTGAGGATCAGAAAGAAACTGCAAGTAGAATTCCTCGTATAGAATCACAGAATGATCAAATATCTCAAGTGAAACGGGACCCATTAAGTCCATGCTCCTTGCAGGACTGCCTAAAACTAAACTGTATGACTGAGAATGTTGCTCAGACACTCCTTGAATTCCAGCAGGCTTGATTCCTCAGCCAATTCCCTGGGTAGCCAGTCACAGTGGCCAGCCCGTCTCAGTCAAGAGACTTTTCTGAATCTCCAGTCTGAACTTCCCTCATGTAGCTTAGTTCCATTTCCTCTTGTCCTAATGATGCTCACCAGCCAGAGTAGATCAGCAGCTCCCCCTTGGCTATAACCCTTGTGGAAAATGCAGACTGCCTAAGGTCATCCCTCAGCCTTCTCCAAGCTGAACCAGCCAAGCCACCACAGCTACTCCTCTGAATTCTTGCCCTGGAGGCCTTTCACCTCCTTGGTCACCTCCTGTGAGCACACCCTACCAGCCTGCAGTCCTTACACTGAGGTGCCTGCAGCCTCACACAGGACTCACAGGAGGTGGGGCTGCACCAGCACAGAGTGCTGTGGGACAGGCACCTCCCTGGTCCAGCTGGTGATGCTGTGTCTGATGCACCCAGGGCAGGCTGTCTCTCCTGGCTGCCAGGACAGACAATGCACTCATTTTCAACTTGCCATCCACCCAAGATCCCAGAACTCTTTCCATGGGATTAGTCTCCAGTCTTCCATGCCCCTGTTTGGACATAAAGATTTCTCCATCCCAGGCAGAGAGCCCTGTTCTAGTTTCATACAGCTGTTGATTGTCCAGCTCTGTAGTCTACTCTGATCTCTCTGTAAGGCCCTTGCACCCTCAAGAGAGTCCACAGCTCCTCCCAGTTTAGTAACTTCAGTAAGCTCAAGCACCTTTGATTCCCATGTCCAGATAATTTACAAAAGCATGCTCCCTAGGGAAGAGGTCACAGCACCAGCCTGAGTTAAAGGGCCTTTAAGCAATGCTCTGGGGCACATGGTGTGACATGTGCTGTGCAGGGCCAAGAGTTGGATTTTGATAATCCTTGGGTGTCCTTTCCAGCTTAGTTTATTCTGGGATTCTATGCATTGACCCCAAAACTGGGCCTGGGGAACTGGCACCAACCTGATGTAACATTGTGTGTTATTGTTTTATAAAGGAATACCTTATAAAACTGACAAAAACCAACCAACCAAACTAAACCAACAACAACAAAACCCTACAACCTCTCTCCTCCCCCTCTCCCATCACCTCTGCTTTTAATTATTTAGTAGTATAATACATGCATGAAACCTGGCCAGCCTTGAAGGTCTTGCTAGTATGTAAAGCTATTGGGACACAAGGAAGTTGGATTCTGAAGCTGCTTTTTGCAATACATATAACTTAAAAGGTCTAACTACTGCCAGAAATGTTATAAAAGTTGATTGTAAAGCGCTATTTGTTTTTCTGTCTTTTCTGTTGTGTTTCCAAAATGTGTGTTTTGCCTCTTGGGGCATCTTTTGCAAAGAAAAGAAAAGAGCTGCAGTCCTCTTTATCCACAAGCACTCTCTGAGCACTCCTCTGTGTAACAAAATCCTGCTATTTCAGGGTCTCAGTATTTTCACTAAGTGGAAATTTTATGTATATATAAATATATTTGAAAATTTTATGAGTATAACTTTAATGGAACAGTTTTTATATGCAACAGTGCATTTTTGTGTTCAATTTATCTTTTGTAACTGGAAGATGAGGGATTCCAAAAATGACTTTTATGCCATCTACATGTGAAAGTATTTTTCCTGTCTAAGCTCCTCTAGAACAACTTACACCTTTAGATGACTCATCCAAACTACTGGAGTCATCAGGATTTTATGTCAATGCATTCATATTTTAAAAGGGAAACGTCAATATGATGATGTTTTATGATTTTTGTAACTCTTTAAAATTATCTGCTGCTGTTCTTTCATTTCTATTATTGACAGTGTAACTTCAACTTGACAATACATTTTTTCCTCTGCATTGTATTTTTTTTTTGGATGCATTTTTAATGTTAAGATTTCTTTGAATCAAAAAGGTGCTTTGTCTGGTTGCTAGATAGCATTTTACTATTAGGTATTTGAAAAAAAAACCCTTCAGACTAATGATTTACCTCTTCTACATTTCATTTCAACATTATAAATTTTAAAATTTTAATTTAGTAAAAATGTATGTGTGTAACCATGGCACAACCAATTAATGACACTAAATTAAGCACATGAAATGACTGAATCATAGATCAGGTTGCACAAGGCCTTATCCAAAATGGCCTTGGACAGCAAGGGGATAACATTGTCTGCTATGTATCTGCCATATATAAGAAAAAATGTTAATTGCTTTTCTATAAATAGACTCCGTAATTAGTTTTTGAAATTAAATTTGGAAAAAAGTAAGACTCTTAAATGAAGAATTTCCTCTGTTCCTGAAACAAATCTGGGAAAAAAAGATTGGAAAAATGGTTGTGGAAAATTTGTGATGAGATGTTTGATGTGAAATAAAATATAAAATATAAAATAAATATAAAATAAAAAAAAATAAAAATAAAAATAAAAATAAAAATAAAAATAAAAATAAAAAAAAATAAAAATAATAAAAAAAAAAAAAACCTATAAAATATAAATTTTTGAAGTTACTTTAATAAAAACAAAGCTAGGCTATTTGTCCCTTGATTGTTATTTAATTTCAATACCTACACTGTGTGATGAGAAATACAGGCTGTTTTTTAAATTATTTTGAAAGCTTTCCTCCACATGCTTTCATAAAAGCCAAGTTTCACAGCTCAAAAGTCATCACTACTTAGTACAATAGCATAATGCTATCTATATGTATAGCTATTTACATGTACACATAATCATGCAGTATTCTGTGTATAAAAGAGCATCTTTTTTTTAGAACATACTTGTGGTGGTGCCCACCTTTTACTCCTATGTATTCTCTATACCATGGAGAATCCAAGAGCAGAGGCCCTTTTTGCCACCCAATAAACATTTAATGTGATTGACAAATCAGAAAATGTTACATCATAAGGCAGCTATAAAGATATTTTTAATCTCCAGTAACAGCAGGATACTAACAGAAGAGCTAAGAACACCAGGGGGGGAAAAAGGCACAGAAAAAAAGGGAAAAAGGCCCATTGATTTGTTGACAGAGGCCTAGCAGCTGTCACAGTAAACTGTGGTTCTCTTGCACTTAATCAATGCCACCCTCCAAACAAATCACTCCAGAGCCTAGATGAAAAGCAATCAAGAGGAACACCTTCATAAGCATGAAGCTTGCTAGATGGAGTTCAATGAAATGTGTCTTTAAGCTTAGGAGCTCCAAGTGTGATCTATGACCCAAAAGCTAATGACAAACTTTTAACCCTTTTGAAGAAGGAAACGAATATCTGTCCCTTTTACAAACAGATTACATGGTTACATCTTCATCAATAATTTTTGGAAAATACTATGTGCAGTCTTTTCTTTCTCTATGATAGGGGTCACTAGCAATCACGATTTTTCTCTCCCAGTGAGCAGCTATTTTAAATGGATTTTATTTTTGTGGAGGACAGGAGAGGAGAAAATGACTAATTTTAAGCCTTATCCAATGCTTACAAAAAATTTCTATAGGACTAAACTAAGCTTTTCTGTTCATTTTATTGGATCTTAAAAGTAAAATGTGTTGAAAACTTAAAAAAACCCTATTATAGCATTATTTCCAAGAGGGAGTCTAAACACTGCTCTTGCCTGGAGAAGATTGCTTGACAGCCTGCCACTAGCTTATATTTCATTTTCTTTTTATTATTTTTTAAAATTGACCAAACAGAGGTTAAAATAAACTCTAGAATTATGCTGTTGATTTCATTCACATTAGACAGTATCTCAGACAGAGGGGCTTTATTTTACAGTTCACTGAAGGAAATGACTTCATCAACAGTCCTCATGGCATGCCACCAACAGAGTGCACTGTCATATACTCAATACTTCTACCAATTAGATCTTTTACAGTACTATTGTTATGGTACTCATGTATTATATTATAAATGTGCTAGGAGCTCTTTCCATGTTAAATTAATACTGCATTTTTGAAAGAAGTTATTATTTTTTTATTGATAGCTAGAAAACCGATTGTGCAACACATTATATTTCTGATAAAAATGGTGGAATGGAAATAAGCTCTTTTTTATTAGTCTTGTCTCATACTGAATATTTCTATTAGTATGTAAAGTCCCTTGCTGCTTGACAATGGGCACTATCCCAGTTGCTCACATGTCAGCAGCCAGTAAACCTGCCACTATTGATGTGTACTTGGATCCCTTCAGAATGTTACAACTGACCTTTTAATTTAATTTATAGTCTATTGGACAGCACATATTTCCTGCCTAAGGGTCTAGCTTATCTCTCATGTAGTCAGTGGAAATTGACATTTCACTACTTCGCAGGTTAACCTAATGTTAATTAAAGCATGAGGGTGCACTCATCCTTAGTATTTTCATGGAATTCATGCTATTCTAAAATCAGGCTATTACAAAATATGAATGCATATTTGAATTCAAAGGTCAGACTACTGAATATGAATGCCAATTAGAGGGTACACATATGGCTAAGTTGTCATGGTTTAGGAATGGTACTCCCTAAATTAGTGTCCCCCTCACTGAGACTCCAAAATCAGATGCCACTCGTGCTTCTCCCCACCCTCCTTTTCCCCCTACAGGTGGCTGGAGAGGAGAGACACCAAAGGCAAATGCCACAGGCCTTTGAACAACTTACTGGAAACAGCAATGAGATAAGAAAACCAGCACTAACAGCAACACTATTACTGACAAAAGATACAGGACAAAAAAAATGGTTTACACAGAAAAACATTATAAAATATGACTATCCCATCCCACCACATTTTCTCCCACCCAGGAAATGGATTCCCCTCTCAGAAGTGAGAGAGAGTCCCTTTCTCCTGGCAATGACAAGACAGTTATCAAATAAGAATCAGATGTTTGGCCATGCCCATGCATCTCCAGGCTCCAGTCCCTCCTGGCCACTGTAAAAAATTAACCCCGCTGTCTGAAACCAGGACATTATCCACTCTTCATTCTTTGCCATCAGTATCATGCCCAGATTCTATACTTTTCGATTATATACCTGTATACTCATGCACAGGTATAATTTTCATAGTACGTGGCTGCTCCTCCAAGTTGTCTGTTGTTTTCGTTTAGTCCATGGCTGCAGATTCTATTTGCCTTAGATGTTTTCCTGGGCAGGAGAGCTGGTGAGCTGTCAAGTGGTTGCAGTTGACATCCCCAACTTGTGTATCTGGAGCAGTCTACATACTCTTTGTCTATGGTAGTTCTGGCATAAACTGGCAGTGTCATTCAGCAACCAGTATTATACAATTCAAGATTACAGACCATTTCACCCCAAAATCAAATCCCCTTGAGGGGCATATTGAGTTTCCTGGTCCCTCTGCATTACCCACCAAGTACACCCAACACCTTGATCCAAAACAATCCCACTGATGGGCATCCCTTTGCTTGAGGCAGGACTATTTCTCCTACAGACTATGGGGACTTTATCACCTTCTACAGGGCAAGGAAGCTTTGACTGGGCAAGGTCAGCGCAATTAGGTGTTAATTACTCCTGCAGCTAGAAACAAAGAGTCATGTGAAGAACAGTTTCTACTTCTTCCATTGACATCAATGCCAATGAGTAGGTACACGACAATAGCATGCTCCATACAAACTGTCTCCCCTGTGACCCACCTGTGACTCCCCTGGCACAAATGTAAGATGGTATAGAATAACATTAGGGTCTTGGCTATGCCCATGCTGGGCCCCCCATGGCTACTGCAGAAACTTAGACCTGCTCTTGGCTGAAACCAGGACACATGTATATTGTGAATAAAAAGGCCTATAAAATAGCTCTCATAAATTTGTCAGCTAGCTAATAATAGTATATAAAACATGACATATATGATATGTGTTATATATGCTATACCTTAAATGTAGTAGGATAAGCCCATGGTTCCGTATCACTAGAAGGATTGTAAGGAAGCACTTAAATTTGAGCTACAACTTTGTTAGCCCACAGTAATTTGTTGATGTCCACTGTTAGGAACAATATTTTGTGAGTAGTAATCATATCAATCCTGAGAATTTGAAAGAGCTATTCTTTGTTGATACTCTCCATGTAGAAAAATGGGAAATGGGTCTTTTATACAAAGCCTAAATGCAGGACAGTGTTTTGGAGAAATATGAGTGTGTGCTTCATCTGACTTGTCCTCAGCTGTTACCTAAAGATTCTGTACTGGTCACTTCCATAATTGCAAACCATTTTGCATGGCCCCTTTGTCTGAGCAGGGACAGATATCTTAGCCAGAACGTTCAAATATGACAGAAAAGACAACTCTTTCTCTAAAGAGAGATCAGCTTTAGTATAGTAGCAGATTAGCAGAGGCATTAACCTGAAATCTGTGTCATTGACACTTTTAAACATTTATGTTTCCTATATGTATAAGTTAGGGACACACTTGGCCAAAGCTATGTTGAATTATTTTCCTTGAAAATTTTCAAATACCTAAATAATTGTCAGAGAAAATAGAGGGATATGAGTGATGCTCATACTGTAGTGTCAGTGCTGGCTAAATAGTCTGTTTGGAGTTATCCCTCAGCATGGTCTTCAAGTGGAGAACCTTTGTTCAGGGCTGCAAAGATTTCCTGAAACTATAGTAGTATGGACAAATACCAAGCCAGGAAGGAGCTGCAATGCAGAATTTGCAAGAAGATTTCCTTTTACAGTTTAAATATTTTTTTCTGTCATATTCACGACTGATTAAAATTCAATATAATTGAAGCTGAAGAAAGGTAGTCAGCGGTTTTAGGATTTGTTGCCAAGTTCAGCCAAACCTGCAAAGTTCAAAATTCTGGTAAGTCTAGATAAAGAAAAAACCAAAAAACCAAAACAATCAACTTTGGAAGAGAAGGATGGGGAAAAAATATTTCAGATTTTTCCTTATTCTGAATCCGAATCTTTTCCTGAATAAGTTTTGCTCAGCTGAGAATTTAAATGATACTGGGGGGAAATAAAGCTGCTTTCAGTAATACAGTCTAAAATAATTTTGTGACTTCATTTCATGACATGAAGCTACAGAGCACATCATAAATTTATTTCCCAAAGTCCAGGATTTATGTCTGCTTTACATCCCCATCACATCATAACACAATGCAGTTTGACACACCATAATTTGTTTTTAATAATACATTATTTCAGGAGCTGGAAAAGTGTCAAACCTTTGTGGAATTTATTTATTTATTTTCCATGCAAAATTAGTGACTGCTCTGATATTGCTGCAACTCCAAATTAATCCAGTTATTCTGTGATTTGTTAGCATAGGAGGAAGTGTGTTCAGAATTTCCTGATCTAAAAAAAAAAAAAAAAAGAAATTGCAAGAAAGACAGTACTATCCATCACTGCATGTTTTGTACTTACATTCTGTTTAGTGCAAATATTTCATCAGAACAGCACATGCCACAAGGTTGACTGAATAAGAGGAAGAAAGAAAGGCTTAGGGGTTCTTTACCTGCAAACATGCCTCAGAAAAAAGCATCAGAAACTTGCAAAATAAAGTATAATTTTATTCTTTCTAACCATCATTCTTAGTTTCCTGTGTGCCTAATATTTCATCTAGTGTATAATTGCACCGTTTCCTTTTTCTAGATGTCCCTTTAACTTTTTAATTGTATACCCCAACAGGAAGTTCTGTGTTAAGGAGTTCCAAATATAAATTGCTAGCTTTCCATATGAAGTTTTACTGTCTACCAGTATTTGCCTAAAAATTGTAATAGGTATTTATACAAAAGAATATAAATATGGCTTAGTATTTGTGGTTTTTTGCCTTTTCTTTCCCCTCATTCAGTCCTTGATTCAAACTTTCTAAGCTTTTTCATTAGAGGCCTCGTTTTGTTTTATTTTTAATGGTGATTATTACATCTACCATTTCTTCAGTTGCTTCTACTAGCAACAGCATGAGTGTTTTGAAACGTTGCAATTAATTGTTGAAAGAAAAGCCTAGCTGTACTTTACTTTGAGGAAAAGAAAAAGAGAAGAGGCCTGAAAACCTGTCTAGCTTCCTTAGAAAGATAATTTGAAAGGAAAAAAAATCTTTGTTGGATAATGCTTTTTGAAATGAGATAAATTCATCATTGTGTTGCTTTTCTGGAGAACTAAAAGTGATTGCACTATTTTACCTTTTTCTGAAACATTGCTTTGTCAAGTAAGACATTTTAAAGCCTTACTTCTAATTTCTATTTCGTATACCTTTACATTTCTTTATATTTAATAGATGATGCTTGATACTGCATATATCTGTGACACATGGTACATTTCAAGCAATATGGCTTTTATTGCCTAGGAAAATGCAAGGAAAAGATTGGAGCATGGTAGAGGTGATACTTGAGTTATGTTCTTGTGCAGCACTATCTTTGCTCCAAAGCTTAGCCAGGAATCAGGCCTGGACTCTTCTCAAGGGCAATGGGCTGTCACTGTTATCTCAGAGAAAGGTAAACAGAAACTAAAAAAAAAAAAAAACATTGCTAACTTGTGATAGCTTTAACTATTTCAGGGAAAAGTAAAATATATGATGATGTGACAAAATTTCCTACAGTGTATTTGCAATTTCCAGAGTAGGTTCAAGGTAAAAGAATTGGAAAATCCATGCCAGGTAGCTCAAACCTGATTCACATATTCTCATACAACACATTTTGAATTCATGATTCCTAATGTGTAGTTTTACAGTGAATTTTAGTAATGCAGGCACTGAACATTGAACTAGCATGTGGCATTTCTGAAAAATTTCTCTTTGTAATTTTAATATAAAATTAGCTTGTTTCTCTTCTTCAGTTTTGTTACATTTTATGCCTACCTTTATTTTCACTAATATTACAAACCTAAATGCCATTTTCAAAAATTATTTAGGAACTGAACTCTAATAGAGAAATAACTGGATTTAATTGCCCAGATAATTTTAAATTAAATATTCAGACTATTAAGAAGAAATAATTCTATTGAAAATTTCACTTTGATTTCAGTACTGAACGTTTGCATGGTTTTATCACTGTTAAAGCTAATAAATTCTGACTTAGTTTACTACAGTTCTTTAGTTATTCAGCTTGTTAGCTAATAACTGGTGTATGTCTTGTGAGCTACTGAAATTTTATGACAAAGATACATTAAATATATTGCTCTTTAATGCATTTCAAATTGACATCTCTCTGTATCATACTTACATTAGCATGGATGAACTAGTATAAAACTACTAGAATAGTTTTATAGAAATGCTGTTACATGTTCAGTCTAAACTATGCAGTCTTTGTGCAGTGTTTGGAGGTTAGTGCAGGATTTGTTTGGTCACCAGAAGTGTTGAGTTCTCTTATTTTAGCAATGTTCCATGTAAAAAAAAAGATGAGCAATGAAGTGGTTAGTGTATCAAAAATTAAATTAAAGAGGAGCTGTGTGTGTGCTTATGTTGCAGACTTTGAAATAAAACCAGGAAATGCAGTTCCATAAGGAAAGTTTGAATCCATACTAACTTCACTCTCTTGTTCCATCTCATCAGTAGAATTTTCCTACTTTTTTCAGTATTTCTAAATAATTAAATGCATAAATAAGTATAATATATTTAAATACTAATATTATATTACATAAATAATTGTAAATAATTATAATATTTTAATAGAATATATTCAAATGCAAAATTTTATCTTGATAAAAAGCATATAATCCAATTATGGTGTTTATCAGTGTGTCATGAATTTTACTTTATGATCTGTCATTCTACTTTATGATATGTCAGGAAAGCAAATTTGAGTAAGCCCAAGACAACAGAAAGAAGAATTTCACAACAGCATTTCTTTTCTTGCATGGGTTAATGCTCCTTGCTAAAAGAATAAGGTAATGTAGAAATTTTCCTAGTTCTTGCTTTCATGTTCTACTGGAGTTGGCAGCAGCAGAGTTCTTGGTGTTTTGAAGGTGCACAGGGAGAGTTAAAGCTAGTAGGAGAAACATTTGTAAACATTTCAGAGAGTGCAAAGCACCAAAACACTTCAAAATGCAATTTCACAAAAAAGAAAAGTTTTTTCTAGGCTCAGAGGATAAGAGGAGTTCCCAGGAATTAAAACCAACCAGGACCTCTGTTTGGCTAAGACCCTCAACTCCCCTCCCTAAGATAATGCATGTATTTAGAAAGTTTCATTAGATCATTCTACTCATTTGACCACCCTTCCTAAGAGATATCTTGCAAGCACTGGACCCATTAAGAATCATAGGAAATATGCTACACATGGTAAAAACAAACATAGGACCACTGAAAACAGAAAATTGCATGGGAGCTGAAGGTTCAGGCATGCGTGACAGATAATCCTTTATGAAATATTCTTAATTATCCTAAGTGCGTAACAGGTTGTACTTGATTTCTTGTCTCAAATCTTTTTACCAGTTTACATATTCCACTCTGCTTCACATCTAATAAGACACATTGGAATCTCTAAATTCAATGGCTTATTGAGAAGTAACAGAATTCATAGGTTTGACATGTAATACCAAAGTCAAATCTCATGTACTCTTCCACTTTAAGAAGACAAAAAGAGTTATATATGGTGTCACATCAGGTTTGCTTTTAGAATATTATGTAGGTTTTGATCAAATTTCCATTTTCACAAGATGCTATAGGAAGATATTTTAATACACAAGTTACTCTTAGAAGTGGTCATTCAAAACAAATTTCCTAAAATTTTGAAAGTTTTGTCAATGCGAGTATCTGTGAAGACCACCTAGGAAAGTATCTCATATGCTGATAAATAAATAGGGTTTATAAACAGAATAAATAAACTACTTTTTAAAATGTCATATTTTCACATTAAATATGTTAGTTTAGTTTGAATGATGAGAACAAAAAACCGAACATAGAAAAAAAATACAAAAAACTGCAGCAGTAATTTTAAAATTATTTTCAATATGCCATAGCTTTCTGAATTTATTTTAGCATGCAGATAAGGAAAATATAAAGAAAGTTAGGAGAACAAATGGAAGAAGGCAGGTATTCAGCAGTATCTTGCTCCTGTTTTAGAAAAATGAGTGTAGTTCTGAAGCATGCTATTCCTTTTCCAAAAAAAAAACTTTCCTAACTCTTCACTTAAGAATATATTAATAAGAAAAATTAGATATTCATCACAGCTACACAGGACTGTAGTATCGTATATTAAATTTTGACAGTACAGTTTGCCAGTACTTTTGATAGGCAATGGATTTCTTAAAGTAATTGGGGATTTAGGCAGTCTGAGGGAGAATGTTCCAAGTGTGAGGAACGAAAGCATGCAATCAGCTAAGAGATGGAAAAATAAGTGTAAAAAGAAGAAACTAAAGACATTACTGTATATTTTCTATGAAGTCACAGGGATTAGATTGCAATGAAAAACGTTTTACTTTAATGGACGTATCTGAATTTTGTACTGATATGCCTAACAGTGTAGATCACCATGGGTAAAGTTTCACCAAATAAAATTCTTGAAATATGTAAAAATTCTGCAAATTATAAGGTCACATTTCAGCTGGATAGGATATACATAGGATATACATAGGATATACATAGGATATGCATAGGATATACCTAGGATATACATGGGGTATACATAGGTGTCTGGAAAACTATGAAATTAAGAGGGAGAAAGAGCAGGGAAATATGAGGTACTTACAAGACTGGAAAATTTTACATGCTATCCTCACTGTACATTTGTGAACAGTTCAAGCAAGAGGTGGGACAGATGCTCTAGTCAAAACTCTGGGGAGCTTCAACAAGAAAAACCAGCAGACTGACTTTTCCCTAACAGCTAAGCAGTCAAGGTTAGTTGAAGGGAGGAAAAGAAGACAGGAAGGAAGACTTAGTTTAAAATATATTGATAAAAGGAAGAAAATATTAGTATTCCATTATTTTTATTTTTCTAACAACATTTCACTGGAGTCATCTAGATAGTGTCAATACTAATGTCAGTATTTCCTCTCACAGGCATGCAACATTAAATCAGGGAAGTGGCATTGTCTTACAGATTTTGCACCAAATAAAGGGAATTCTAGTTATTTTCTCAACCTTTAATTTCTTTTAGTGGTGAATGTGATTTCTTTTTTCTTTGTGGTTGTTCTTGCGAATGTTTTTTTAAACTGAGTTTTGGTTTTTAGGGTTTTTTATTATAGTAATTCCACACAGGCTTGGTTTATGATTCTATTGTTCTGAGAAGGTCCTTAAAACAGTACTAAAAATATTGACAAGTAATTTAATTAGGTAAGTCTTTTGTGTGTCATCTCTTTTTTTGTTGATATCAATTTGGTTTATTCAAAATGTGGAGTGGAAAATTGTATGTGTTCACAGATATTTGTGATTAAGTCTTGAATTTTTAATGGAATATTTCAGACAATTCGATTTATGACTTGATAAGTCTTGCCTACAGTGACCTGAGCTGGATACTACAATCCCTGTTCTGTAGTATGAATAACATTATCTAACTAAATGCAAATTTTGAAACCATCAAGATGCTGATTTCAGATGCATGACGTACACAAGTCTCTGAATGAGCTGACTTTTCCTTGTCTGCACTTACTCATGTAAGATTTTTAAAATCATGGAGACTTTCACCTGTGCATTTTTCCCAGTTAGTATCTGGAAAATGCAGTATTTTTGCAGAGTACAAGATTGTCTTCCATTCCCAAACAGCAAGAAATTACTGCCTTGATGTTTTTTCATGCCTGCTCCTGGACTTGGAGCTATCTCATTGAAAAGCAAGCATTTAACAGTGGGAAATTTTTTATTTTTATGCTTAGTATTTCCTATTGCGCAAAATTCTGTATTTCTGAATTTGCTGTTCATCTTAGGCATTTTAGCATCAGCTGTCTAAAAGACTACTCTAAGTATAAATAGCAAATACATCACATAACTCAATGATGTGGTCAGGTAACTAATTTAGAAATCAGATGATTTCATTAGCAGCTGTTAAGCTTAGACCAAGATGTTTACAAAAATTACACATCTGGTGTCAGTACCTTCATGATTGACAAAAAATTAAATTTTAAATTTTTTTTTCTTGTATTATTTTCATTATATAAAAAGTTCTATAAATTAAAATTATAGTATATATAAAATCATATTAAAATTTAACAAATTCTTTAGTTTGGCTTTAATTTACTTGAAACAAAATTTTAAAGTCACTTTCTTGCCTATAATATAGAAGAGTGAATAGTAAGAAATACTTTTTAGTGTCACATGTGTTGGCATTTCCTAAGTGACCCATGTTAAATAATTTACCTCATAATGTTAAAGCTAATACAGTCAGCAAGATTTTCCTGCTTTGGAGTTTAATAAGATCTTAAGTGTTCCATCTCTGAAGCCAATGGCTACAATTACAGTAAAGCAAAAAAGGAATTCACTATAAGTTGGGGAAAACCTTTTCCAGATGAGGAATTGTTAAGTTATGCCACTTTGAGGATAAAATCCTCAGATATTCAGTGAAAGATACTGAGAGGGACATGGTACCAGACAAACCAGCACATTCACTCTTAGTGATCTCCTGTGCTGTGTTGATTTGTTTGATATGTGCATGGTTCTGTCATCAGTGTTGAGCTCCTTTGTATTTGGAGGTATTGCCTAGATTTTTATTTGATATTCTTTCATAAAAACTGGTTTCTAACCATTATATGTGTAGCATTCGAGGAAGAAGAGTGTGTTCTTTGTGGGGTTATTTTAAAAACCTCAGACATATCCTTTCCTTCCTACAAGTGATAACCAGTTTTTATAAATTGTTGTTTCGATACTTTTCCTGTATTAATGTTCAGAAAGTGGTTCCAATTTTGTAACTTGCTTTTTGCTGTGGGTTCTTTTTCTTTTTTTTTTTTTTTCTGTTTGTGTTTTTGTTTGTTGTTTCTTCCTAATCCAGAAGTTTTCTAGTCACAGTTGTTATGATTTACGACAACTGAAATAGATGGACATAATTTCCTTTTCTGCCCTCATTTGTAACACCTCTGCCATGTGAAAGTAGATATTTTCTCAAATCATTTGTGTTTGATTAGTCTGTCAGTGCCACAGGAAAGCTGCAACCCTTGTGCCCAACTAGTCAGCACCCTTTTAGGGGGACCCATCTCTGAGCAGTCCTGTTGGATTGGAGGGAGCCACAACTGACTTGTTCAGAGTCACGTGCAAACAGAAGGCCCCTCTCCTGAGTTCCCACACCTTAAATTGATCTGTCAGCAAAAGGAAGGGTTCAGGGAACCATGCCAACAGGATGGGAGAGACTCTGTTCTTGGTCTCCATAGGCAAGTAGAGAGCTACTGCTGTTGGCAGCTGTTAAAACCCTTGAAGGGCTCACAATTAACACTTCATGGATTAACACTCTTTATTAATATAATAGAAAATTCTGACAAGTTAAGGTTTTAAGATTGCCAGTGATAATATCTGGCTGCAAAAACATATTCAAAGCAATATGCAGATAAACTCTAATCTCTGACTTTGATCAAGTTTTTTATCAGCACATATAGAGTGCAGTTCATATCCCACAGCCATCCCTACGAGAGAGAAGACAGATTCAGACCACTGACTGATCCCAGGAGTTCCTATGGATTCTTCTCTAACTTCTCTCAATTTTTAACTTATTTTTTTATACTATTTTTATGTTTAGATGGAGCTTGAGTGGATGTAGCCATATATCATCTTCAGTGGTGGGTTGTCATACCTTGCAGGTGGGTAACACCAGTATTACATCTGAGATAACCTTCACGATGAGGGTGGGTATCTGTGATCTTGCCACAGATCCAGTAAAAAATCTTTCTTCTCTGGTCGAACAGCTGCTATGCTCTACAAGCTACAAGGTACTACTGACTTCCTTCCTCTGCAAGGGTTTTGACAGAGCCATGGTGTCTCCACTCTGTTCCACCCTCTGTTTTGTCCCTCTGAGGATGTATTGTGTGTGGCATGCTGACTCCGTGTACTGCAGCTGGCATTGTGGTTGGACATGCTGACCATATCCCATCTGGAGGGTAGCAATTGCATTTCACCCTATAATTTCTATACTGTTATAATTTCTGTTAGAGTGTGAATATAACTTCTTAGTTTTATCTGATTTTTCCCCCAGTCATTTTCCCACACATCTCTGATGAAAATGAACACGTTATGTCTTTTATTCTCATTATAGTTCTATTATTGTATTAAAATAATGAACGCTATGCATTTTTGCATGCTCTTTCAAGCTTTGCAACAAGGCTGATATGCAAAGTATTCAGAGATGCAGCTCTTCATTAAACAGGTAGGTGAACACTTCCACTTTTAAAAGATAATTCCTAAACCATTTCTCCACAGAATATTTTGTCAAAGGAAAATAACATCTAGCACCCAAGGAGCTCTCTCACTTTAAGTACAGAATCCAGACAGAGGCAAGTAAAAAGGGCTGTGTAAGACAGAATGAGTAACAGCCTCATCTAACAACCATTCTAATAATGAAAGGAGTGAGTTAAAATCAAGGAAATCAAGAACATGACACTGCTTCTGTACTGGCCTGATGCCTTTATATGAATTCATACATACTGTAGAATTACAAAGTGGCTGAGATCAGAAGACACCTCTGAAGGTCATCTAGTCCAACTCACTGGTCATGCAGGGCTGCCTGGGGCTACTCTGTAGTTCGAGCTCCTGTTAAATGAATACAATTATTAAAAGCTAAAACATAATTCACCAGGCAGAACTAAAAATAAACTGTGGTTTCTTGAAGTTTTAAAAATGTTTTTATAGGGAATTTTATTGTTTTGAATAATTAAATTATTGTTTTGTGGTATTGTTTGAAACAATATTTTGTTAAAGAGTCATACAATGAGCCAGATGCTGAACTCTGGCTATTTTCCTGTTCAATTGAGAGAGTTTGGAATCTGTAGCCTTTTTGCAGAACTTTTAAATAGGCAAAGCAAGGCTTTCATATATTTCTTGACACCATACACTAAGTGAAGTTAATGTACAGTCATAGTCATAATAAATAATGGGCATTGTTTTCCCTAGAATAGATCATAGTTTTTTTACATTACAGAAAGGAACTACTGCCAGTTTCACTGTGTCCCTATCCTAATTATTTAAGATTAGACAGGTAACCAGCAAGAATAGGAAGAAAAACAAAAGAGGCTCCTTCTCTCAGGTCAGTTTATTCCTTGCGGTGGCATGGTGGAGAAGAGAGTGACCCTCTCCAGGGACTGGGGTATTCAGGAGAAGAGAAGGGGAGGGGACCTGGCTGACAGCAATGGGCTGAGGCCACTTGGGCCAGGGTCAGAAGACAGGAAGGTCAGGAGGACAGGGAAACAGGGTACTGGAAACTGGAAGGAGATGGGCAGGGAGACAGGGGACCGAGACCCGGAGGGAGATGGGGAGGGGTAAGTTCACCCATTCACCCATCTCCCCATTTTTTGTTTTTTTTTAAGTAGGGGGATGATATTAGATTAATTCTAATCCGAATTATTATTTTGTCCACCATTTGTAATAAGTGGGAGAGTTAGATTGTTTTATATTTTTCATCTCTATATGATTGTCTACGGAGGTAGAAGGAATGATACCGTTAATGGCCTTAAAAATTAAATGACGTAGGATCCCAAATGCCATAGCTACAAGGAAAAGAATAACAATGAACAACATAATAGTTTTAACTATAGAAGTCCACCACCCAGAAAACCCCCAGCCCTTGAATAGTTTATTGAACCAATCTTCTGATTCTTGCTGCACTTGTCCAATCAGGTGGTTCATATCTCGAAGAGCAGCGTGGACATTGGGAGCTTTAGAAGT